>LT598457.1:1197511-1314126 GCA_900074725.1 Lachancea dasiensis
TTAGATGATTGCCAACCATCGACCTCTAAACAAATTGCTATGATGTTGTTGTTCCGAATTTTATTTTATACCGTGAGTTCACCGCGCTGGTGTTTCTCGAAAATTGCACCTACCGTATTAGCAATAATTAGTGCTACTACAACTCAATCTCGGCTGCGTGTCGTCCAGGTGAGAGTTCTACTACTTGCTACGCTCGCATGTTTCAACCCAATCTAGCACTAGAACAGGAAGAACGCCAAATAAGAATATGCTCAAACTCCTTCTTAAAGCCATGTTCAATTTAAACAACTCCATGGCCCGTCTAATGTAAAAGACTGAAGTTAAGAAGCTCAGACGCTATAGATCCTTCCAAGAAATAAGGACTCAAGTTATCGCCTGGTTCTCGGAAATATAAACAAACATTGAAAGTTGTTTCTCAAAAAAATCACCTACGAAATTCCAATTCGAACGATCAAACCGCTTACTGTTCCACTCCCAAGCGCTATCGGTAGTTGTTGATCTGCCTAATCGTCCAAATGCGCTTAGATTACCTTGCACGTGATAGTTGATAGTGATATATAAACGGCGCTGGTACCAAGCATGTCGGGAAAGGTGGATTTACGACGAATCATTTACTCTTAAGCTCAAGTCTAGCATTGCATCTACTTAGACGAGTATTCTTCATATGGCTGGAAAACAGGTGGTTATTATAGGCGCCGGAATATCGGGTTTGAAAACTGCTTCTGAATTATACAAAAAGGGCTTCGATTCATGCGTAGTGATTGAAGCGAGAGATAGGGTTGGAGGAAGGCTTCATACAGTTCCTGGCTACAAAAATAACAAATATGATGTTGGTGCCAGCTGGCACCATGATACGCTGGTTAACGGCTTGTTTTTGGAAGAATTGAGTATGCCAAAGGAACAGCGTGCTTCGTTTGTATTTGACGACGACGCTCTTGTCGTGATCGACCAAGAGAAAGGAAGAATAGATCAAGATCCAGACATGACCCTCGAGGTCCTCATGGAAGAACTCTTGAAATATAATCAATTGCAATATTTCGAAGACCTTGACGTCAAGGACGTGAATTTTTTTGAGACTATTGTCAAATACCTTTACGAACGCAGAGATCTGCTGACAGATGACCAGATTCGATACATACCTCAATTGGCTCGCTACATGGAGTCTTGGCATGGGATCGATTGGAAGTCACTGAGTTCAAAGTGTTTGGAAATCGCCCATCAGGGCAGGAACGCATTTGTACTGAATTACGACACTATTGTCGAACGTATCGCCTCTTCTTTCCCTAAGGGCTGGCTTAAGCTGGGTACTGAAGTTATCAGCGTGAACACGGAAGGCAAAAAAGTGGTTGTTTCGACTAGTAGCGGTGAGGTATACGAAAGTGACTATGTGGTAATAACTATCCCCCAGAGCGTCTTGGCTCACTCATTGAGCCCAACACCTCGAAAGGGTAGAATAGAATTTACACCTCCTTTGGCAAGTAACATCCAAGACGCATTCCAAAGGACCCATTACGGAGCACTGGGGAAAGTGATTTTTGAGTTCGACAAGTGCTGTTGGTCTAAGGACCGCTCAAGGGCAATAACCATGGCGAAATCAAACCCAGAAATTGCAAGAAAGGTGAGAGATGCCCAAGAGCTAAATCAGCTTGTTGAAAAACTAAACTCAGACACTAAATATAACTTCAAAAATGGAGAATCGTGGGACTTTCCGCTATTCTTTGTTAACCTAGCCAAGCACACAGACAATCCATCCTTAATATTACTCATGGCAGATCCACTTACCACATACATCGAGTCATTACCAGAGAAGGAGAAGGTATATGACTTTTTCAAACCTGTTGTAAAGGAGGTTCTGAAAGCCTTTGATTGTTTCGAGCCCGTAGTTACCGATTTCGAGGACAAGCTCGATGAGACGAGTGAAGGACCGGTATTAAAAAACGTTCTGACCACGAAATGGACCCAGGACCCATATGCCCTTGGTGCCTATTCCGCGTGTTCTCCCGGAGATGACCCAATGGACTTAATTTTAGCCCTTGCTGGAAGCGAGACGTCAAAGGTCCGGTTTGCGGGAGAACATACGATAATGGATGGCGCTGGCTGTGTTTACGGTGCCTGGAACAGTGGGGTACGAGAAGCGTCATTCATTGCCGAAAAAATGGGAAAAGTTAGATCGTGAATGAAGCACAGGTCTGTGCCCATGGGGAACTCGTCTTTATTTAGAACTAAAGTCATAAAAAGTGAAAAAAACTCCCCTTGCCCTCTTATTCTGCGTCAGTCGCTCAAATATCAATTAAGAAAAATGCTACAATCTTCCTACCGTTGACTGCTTTTTATTAAACCCCTTCTACCAGCACCATATTTACAGTTAGAGAAATACATTTAGATTTGCGCTTTTAAGCGTTTGAAAGAAGCCCCATGGACTGATTGTCCCCCAAGTTAGCGTAACCCGCCTCAGGAATTTGTAAGTCAAAGGATGCAATAGTATTTTCAAACCATTGTACGAGATCAAACTTCGCACGTTGATCATGGGCCATGAACGGGAGTTCTTCTTTCAATAACTGCCACCAAAAATTCGACGGAATCAGCTTGTGCTTATATTTAATGACGCTTTTTTGATTCAAAGGCAGGTTCACCAAGCCATAAAGAAATATATTATTGAATGGAATGATGTCTGGTGGATGCAAAGAACACTGGTCCGAATCGCAGTTGTGCGGCTCTTGCTTAAAAATAATGTCGTGGGATGAATTCTCATCGTGCGGATAGCTGAGACGACCATTCCCCACATTTGACAAAGGCACTCCACTTCCCTTAACGTAACTTTCAAGTTCGTCATCTTTTCTGTGGATCAAACAGTTGACACACGGGCAATTGTCGTCTTCACAGTTACACTGCGAGCTCAGGTATACTCCCTTGTGTGTGAAAAGTTCCACAAGTGAGTCGTCATGAATTTCTGCGGCATCTACCACATCTGTATCATTTGTAGAAAATGTGGAAACTCCTGATTCCAGGGGATTTCCGTAAGAACCTTGGATTAAACTTTCGAGTTTTGGTGGACTCACGGCCTCCGCGATGCTTTGCGAAGTTTCTAATTTAAGATGATGCTTCAGATAGTCTTTTTCAGAGACGAGCCTTGTCGCAGTATCAGATGTGCCACTCGTATCTTCTATAACAATCTTGAGGGCGCCGTCTACCAGAAACGCTTGTTGTGTGCTGCGTGCGCGCAGGAATAAAATCGGTTGTTTGTTCATTTTGGAGCATGAGCGAGGTGCCCGTAATGGTGCACAGCAACTCGAAGGTGCCTCCTCCGCTTGCAGCACCTGGGAGCTTGCATCGACAAAGATGACTTGGCGCGCGGTCTTAGCGGATGGTCGGCCCTTGGTTCGTACTTTAACCAGCATTCGACTACTGTGCCTGCACGTTGTAGACCTATGACCACGGATGCATGACACGCAAGAGTATTTCTCGCCATCATATATAATCATTCTTTACTCAGCGGGTTAAACTAATTGTGTAATGTGGATGCTGGCACCGTTCTCCCTGGTCTTGGCAGAGGGAAAAAAAACCCGCTTGTGTGCGTTTTATGGACTATTAATGGTTCAAGAACAATTTCCAAGCTTAGGGATCGATCAAAGAGCTTGAGCAGACCTTTTGTTGACGATTTGAGTTTTGGTACATTGGCCAATTTACGTAACATTTTGAACAAATTATACGCATGATATATTATCTCATAATAATCAGACAGCTCAACAGTTGTCATTTGAAAACCACGATGGCTACGCCTCAAGTTAAATATCTATAATTCGATTTCGGTAATGAGCGTAGTTTATTTTATCGCAACATAACCTGTGGGTGGGAACGTACGCGCCCACTATGCCTTCCACGATGGCGATAGGTGGTAGCTCGTAGGTGAATCAAACGTCTTGATGAAACGCTTCCGTGCGATCCACTGAAAAAAATAATTAATTTGAGAAGCTTCAATCTAGTGGCACGTCCCAGAAGCTCCCACTTCAATCGACCAGAATAGTGGGCTGCTCCATAGCCATGTGTTAAGTAAATTGGTGAGGAGAGGGTTGACATAACCTTTATTCCATTAGGTATTCAGGATACGCTTTTCGCCAGAGAAATCCACCATTGCTGTGGTATGGCATGTATGGTAGGCAGCATTAGAAATTTATCAAAATCAGAATTAAAGTAGTTCAACGACAGACGTAACACTTCACCACCTGGAGCGGCTAGAATGGCATACAATACTAATAGAATATAGCAGCCGACAATGGTAGCCTTGGTTGTTTGTGGTGCAAACGTTCAAAACACATGGGCAGACCCTTTGAGAGGGACGTCGTGGCTGTAAATACTATACAAGGCACAGTGAGAATGTCCTTCTTGCAGAGGCAGACGACCGGATCAGAAAAATACTGCCGTATGGCTCTAGTGAGTACAAGACGTAGTAGCTCAACTCTTTGAATTTACCCCGGCATTTCATTCTTGTCATTCTGTATGATAGTGTCACCATAACAGAGGAGTGCCGTCATCATACATAAGGCCTTAGGCTTAAAATATAAAATATGATAAATAGACCAAATCACGCAAAGTTTTCTCTAACTATGGCCAGCCACCAACTAATAGCTGCGCTGATACGCGAACTCCATTTTGGGGCTCAACGTCGACTGTCGTTGAAACACATGAAACCGATTATTGGCATTATCCCGTCATCTTGACCTCTCCTGTCTCAAAACGACAGAGGAGTGCGAATAGCATTCAACGTTGACCAGCATTTCGAAAAGATGTGGAGAAGTGGGTTTGAAGATACAGTGATATTGTATAATTCGAAGTTGCCTTGTAGTTCGGATGAGCTTTCAACTAGATCTTTCCGTAACTTTATTTGGATCAAGGAACACTACCCTTACAATGCTTTCCGCCTTGATCATGGACTGATGATATGCCACTTCAGAGGCAATTTCTACCTCGATACAGAGTTTTTTTTTAGTGACACAAACCGCAGATTAAACACAGCTCAGAAAAAATGGGCGTACCTTTAGTGGAGCTTGGAACTAAAGCTCACAGTGTTTCGCAATCTTTCCTCTTCGTAAAACCGTTTATTACAAGCTCGTAGTCGACCTTGACCAGAGTTGCACCAAGAAAAATAATTATGAATCAATATAGCAGGGGGTCCGGCACATGTAACTTGCTAACACCAATATCTATTTCTTGGCTGGCAGGAACTCATTGTCAACATGAAAGCTGACTCGGACGTATCTATATCTCGCTCACGGAACTCTTCAGAGATGATGTGCGATGTTCATCTTACTACCACCTTGACATGCGAACGGTCTTCACAAGTCCATACACTGTTATTCTTGGGGATTCTACGTGATATCCAGGTAGATTCATGGAGTGCGACTGTGAGCACAATTACCCATAACAATGGCCAAAATATATTGAAATATATTTTATTCAGATCAGTCTCTGGTGAGGTATTGCATTCAATCTCCTCGAGCATTCCACGCCACAAATTCCTGCTAGATTCAAGATGCTCTTAATCAATCTCTCGTGAGAGATTCTTGAGCATATGCTTTTAATTTTTGGACACAGCAATTCACTCAAGTGTTAATCAAAATACTGACAAAGAGCTACAATGCTATTAACGCTGTCGTGCTCCATTACGGCTCTATCTCCTGTTGAGTTTCGGGTTGGCGACACTGTCGTCAAAGCACTCATCGTGTTCATGCTAGGTAGATCCCGTTAGACGGTTATTGTTATTAGAGCATTGTATCTTGGTTAAAATGGTATCGAAGTATGAAAACACTCCAGCTGTTCCTATAACAGTACGCTTCTTACGCCCTACCTGACCTATCATGTCGAAGACTGCTCAAAAACGTCTATATAAAGAAATGACGCAATTGATAAAGGATAGCCCGGCTGGGATTGTGGCGGGCCCAGTGTCTGAGGACAACATGTTCATTTGGGATTGTCTCATCGCAGGTCCACGAGACTCGCCATATGAAGGTGGCGTCTTTAATGCAAGCCTGTCTTTTCCGCGAGATTACCCACTGGCTCCACCCAAGCTCGTCTTCACGCCTAGTATCCTGCACCCTAATGTGTATCCCAACGGCGAGGTATGCATTTCGATCCTGCACGCGCCAGGAGACGACCCGAATATGTACGAGCTTGCTGAGGAGCGGTGGTCACCTGTCCAGAGCGTGGAAAAGATCCTTTTGAGTGTGATGAGCATGCTCAGCGAGCCCAATGTCGAATCCGGTGCCAATATAGATGCGTGCATTCTGTGGCGGGACCGCCGCGCCGAGTTCGAGAGGCAGGTCAGAATATCTATCTTGAAGTCCTTGGGACTTATGTGACATGGCTTTGGTTAAGTTGGAGAGCATCGAGACGCGGCCAAGAGAAGTGAGCTACATAAGAAACAAGAGAAAGAGCCAAAACACCACGGCATTTGGCGTAAAGGTCGACAAGCTACATCCTACCACTGCTCCTTGGGTACGTTAGAATGTTTTTGGTGGTCGAATGGCTGTTGTCGACTTCTACCATCGTACATAGCGAGACAATCATAGTGCCAGATTTTCGCATCTCAGCCTACTGAAAGAGATAAAAGATCCATCCAGTCCACTTACTTGACTTGTTTACCAAAGAGTGGGATCAAGGATGAAGATATCAGTCGCGTGGATTTTGGCGCTTCTGGCATCCTTCCACAACTGTGCGGGTGTATACCTTGACGTTAACAACACGGCGTCGATCTATAATGCTACGGCCCTTGTCGCGGAAGGTTTGCTGGACTATTATACGGGATTACAATACGGTCAGCCGATCGGTATGTTCTCGAATCCATACTACTGGTGGGAAGCTGGTGGCGCGTGGGGGTCGATCTTGGATTACTGGTGGTACACTGGAAACGACACTTTCAACGGCATACTGAAGCAAGCGTTGTTGGCGCAAACAGGTGAAAACAACGACTATGTGCCTTTGAACCAATCGGTAACTGAAGGTAATGACGATCAAGCGTTTTGGGGGCTTGTTGTGATGGCTGCCGCTGAAAGAAACTTCGAAAATCCTTCGTCGGACGAACCACAATGGCTCTATCTGGCCCAAGCCGTTTTCAACACCATGGCGTTGCGGTGGGATGATGATACTTGTGGTGGTGGCCTGAGGTGGCAGATCTTCACTTGGAACTCCGGTTATGACTACAAAAACACAGTCGCAAATGGCGCGCTTTTTCATATTGCGGCGAGACTGGCGCGCTACACCGGCAATCAGTCATATGTAGATTGGGCCGAAAAAGTCTTTGACTGGATGAAGGGTATTAATCTTTTAACCGAAAACACAGGCGGCAACAACTTTGTATATGATGGTGCCAAAGTCGAGGGAAATTGCAGCAACATCACACGTCTAGTCTGGACTTATAATCAGGGCCTTTTGATGTCTGGATCAGCATATCTGTACAACATGACAGAGGATGAAAAGTGGCATACAAGAACATGGGAGTTTTTGAATTCTTCGAATATTTTCTTCAACAACAGTGTCTTGTATGAAGTAACCTGCCAAGCTGGTAAAACTTGTAATACCGACCAACGTTCTTTTAAAGCCTACTATTCTAGATTCTTAGGACTGACCGCACAGCTGGTTCCTGCTGCGCGGGAAAAGATTATGGATTGGATTCGGACTTCTGCTCAAGGAGCTGCACAATCTTGTTCTGGAGGTTACGATGGTCACACTTGCGGACAAAACTGGTTTTATGGTGGATGGGATGGATTTTATGGACTTGGTGAACAGATGGCTGCGTTGGAAATCATGCAAAATGTCTTATGTTTGCAAAAGCCGGCCCCTTACACCGCAAAAGACGGGGGCACATCGATAGGAAATGGTGCGGCAGGTACAGAGACACAGGCTTCAAACTTGAGCCCGCTAACTATTACAGCCGGCTCTCGTGCCGCTGCCGGTATCATTACAGCGGTCATTGGACTCTCAATCGTTGCATGCACTGTATGGTTGGTTGTTTAAAAGTATCCTTCCATCGTATTGTTTTACTAATGAACACCCATATATCATTCTACATACTCAACATATAATTCGACAGTCTATGCTTTTAACTTTCAATGGTCTATCGAACCAATAGCGGCACACAGTTTCAAGAAACTCGTAGTCCCTTAAGCTAAAACAATCGAGAGAATTCGCAGAGAGAAATATCGGTGACAATGTGACGGTTTGGTCTTCGCTGGTCTCTACTTCTTCTTTCAAGGCATCGTATAGAGACGCTATTCTCTCATGGAAATAGCCAACCAGTGACAGAACGACATCTAAGTTGTCCCGATCCAGGTCGGGAGCCGATTCCTCCTCAGATTCGTGGAAAGAAGGTCTCATATATCCAGCAGTCGCCCACCAATAAAAACCATCAATAAAATACTGGGACCAAGTCGTAGGTTCGACCAGTTTGGCAATTTTTTCTTTCTCATCGTGTGATAGTTCATATCCCAAGATCGTAACGACTAACTTTTCGTAAAGTTCCAGTTCGTGAGGGGTAGCTTTGATAGATTTTCCGTCAGACATTTTAATTTCAGGCAACGAGTCTCGATTGTTAACCTTCAAGCATATGTCGTAAAGCTCCTCGCGGTCTTCCAAAATTTCGTCTGCAGTGCAGGCCACAAAGCCGGGAATCTGGTAGTCATCCTTTCCTTTTGACAATGCTTCCGAAACATGTTGAGTAAGTAAGTCAATGTCCGTCATTCCAATGGTGTAGATAGGCTGCAAAGGATCTTGATGGAGACGATCGGATATCGAGTGGGGAATTAACGATAATATTGACAAACAGTATGCCAAGGAGTTACACTTCTCGAATGACACCCCATTATCAACGATGATTAGTATCCTCTGCCGTAGCAGAGAAGCTTTCCACAAGGGTAGAAAAAGTGGTCCTAAAAAGCTGAACCATTGAGTCAGGGACTCAAGCATGTGCGGCTGTTTTTCACTTAACGTGCTCGGCGTTCCGGTAAAGGTACCCGAGTGCTGCCAGCTACGTCTCAACATTGGAGAAGAGAGAGTTGCTGTATCGGCCTTGATACAGTTCGAATCGAAGTAGGTTTCGAAAAGCTCGAAATCCCTTACAGCAGAGCCCACTTGTCCATTTGACACGGAGGACGATACATTTCTGCGAAGCCAGTGCGACAAAAGGTCTCGAATGTCATCTATATACTCTGTGGCACTGATAAACTGGTTCGGTTTCCAATCATAGAATTTTGATTTAGAAACACCTTTGTACCTAAAATTTGCGTCTACAATCACCCCAAGGGAGTACATTTGCAGTTCGCTGCGGTCTAAGTGCTCGGAGTTTTCCGTCAGAGACAGTCCATTCTGCTCAAAGCACGACATTCCATAATATACTTCTTCAAGCTTGCCCCCTTTGGGGATGACAAAACTGATGGTGTCCTTTTGAACCTCGTGGACGCCAGACGGAATGGTTTTGAACTCCAAATTCTCTAGTGGTATTTCCGGAACATTTGGCGAGGTTTTTGACCATACCAGCACGTTTCCTTTCTTCACGTCGAACTGGCACAGGAACATGCAACAGATGGGCACTTTATGAGAAGGCTCAGAGATTTTAAAACTCTGCTGTTTCGCATCATACCTCATATCCAAGGGCCTGGTGTATTGAAGCATTGTCAAACTGGTGTCAGCCGTTAGTCAAACCTAGTTCGTTGTGCCTATCGGCATCAAGATTCCTGAAGACCGACTTTAAGTAGATAAATATTGAAATTACGATGTCATGATACCTAGGCCAACCAATGACAAACAATGAAGGAAGGGCAATTGAAGCGTCAAGTTGAGAGCTGTACAAATCAGCTTCAAGGAAATGTTGATCTCCAGTCCGCGCAGGCCATAACGACTTTTCAAATGAAATCAGAGGACAATTTTCGACGTTTGGACGATTTAAAGGACAAATTCCAGACTAATTACCAAGCTATCGAGGACTATAAGCTGGTGAAGACCCAGTTCCGCACCAAGATTGAAGACTTCGAAAAGTCTTTAGAATACCACGAGAAGCTTGCGGACGAGATAGAGGAGTTTTTGGCAGAAAGTAACGTCAAGAAGAAGGTAGCTATAAAGAGGCAATCTAGGCAGACTACGTGAAGATGAACAGCGCTTACAACTAAATTTGATTATTTACCCACACAGAACCGAGAAAACACAATGCCCAGGACTTCTTCTATACCGACTGTTTCTCCAGTTATTTTCCCAATGCCTTCAGCAGCGTAGTTGAGGTTTTCCGAAGCCATGACCACGTCACCAGACTCACAAGTCCTCAAAAATTCGTCTATGCCGAACAATATGTCGTTGGTAAGTATTTCCTGGACTCGCTTTGAGACAGTTATCGGGTCGCTATCTTGGGTCGTTTCCGACAATGTTTCGAAGCGTTGCGACAACTGAGCGACTAAATAGTCAATGCCTTCCAATGTATTACAGGAAGTGGAAGTGATCACAAACTGCTCTTCGAAAGAAGTCTGCAGGTACTTTTTTATCTTGGTCACAGTGCCATCGTCTACAAGGTCCACCTTGTTAATTACTATTATAATTTGCTTATGCGGTATGGCAGTGCGCACAAATTCGCATAGTTGTGGATTCAAAATTTGCTCGCTCAGCGGATCCACAACTACTATTGCCAAGTCACTTTGTGAAGCCTTTGCTTTTGCTCTTTTGATGCCTTCTTGTTCTATTTCGTCTTCAGTTGTATCTCTAATCCCTGCCGTATCACAAAGGACTACCTTGAAGCCGTTGATGTCTAGGGGCACATCTATACTATCTCTTGTGGTACCTGGAATGTTGCTTACAATCGAAGTATCATCGTTGGTAATGCAGTTTAAAAGAGACGATTTTCCAGCATTCGGTGACCCTAAAAATGCAACTTTTATACCGTTTTGAAGAATGGCACTTCGATCAACTTTGCGGACGAATCTCTCGACTTCTTTTCGGAGCGCCCGCATCTGGAGACTTGCGGCCCGAAGAATTTGATCAATGTCTTCGATTTCAGCATCATCACCAAAGTCGATTATCGCCGTCAACTGCGCGATGTTAGAAACAATGGTTGCTCGCCACCGTTCAAAAATTTGCTTGTTTTGGCCGGTCATGCTGGATACTGCACTTCGACGCTGAGTTTCTGTTTCGGCATCAATCAACTCTCCGACACCTTCAACCTGCGTCAGGTCCATGCGCCCATTTTGAAATGCCCGTTGGGAGAACTCGCCAGGTAATGCATACCTTATGACGCGCCCACTTTGCATATTCCCCATCCTTTCGATGGCTTTCAATACACTTTTGACCACCGCTCTACCACCGTGAAGATGTAATTCAAGCATATCTTCACCTGTATAAGATTTCGGGTTCGCAAAATATAGAACTAGCGACGAGTCTAAAAAGTTCTTCTTCCCTTGGCTATTATCGTATAAATTCCGCAAAGAAGCTCTTCTTTCGATTGGTGTTTTTGTGGATGCTGTCAACTCCTGAAAGATATGCTTAGTATGGCTACCAGTGATTCGAAGAACCGCAATTGCTGACTTTTGGCCCAAGGAAGTTGACAACGCATATATGGTAGGATGGTAATACGTGGCAGGGAGGCTTGAGTAGAGCCTTATGCCTAACGATGGCCGACAGAGCATTAGTTATGTAAATAGTTCATAGGACTTGGACTATGGGCAATAAGTCAAAATCTTAAGCTCTTAGTCGTCAGCACGAAGCGATGAGCTATCGATGCAAACATAGAGAATCATACTAAAAAAATTAAAAAAATTTGGACGAGACCGGAGTCGAACCGATGACCTCTCCCATGCTAAGGGAGCGCGCTACCAACTACGCCACACGCCCAGATCATGAAATTTAAGCATATGGCCCTCCAAAAACTAGAAAACCGGTCATGTGCATATATGTCAACGACAGCGACAGCACTGGTGTCAATTACAATACTTCGTTGTACGCAAACGGGCACTTATTTAAGGAGCCAGTAAGATCTGTATTAGATTATATACTAAGTGTCACTTATCTAGGCTTCTCTTTATCAAGATTGTGTTTCATCAAGTAATTAAGTTCTAATGAAACTCACTAAACTTTTTGGACTAAGCATTGCATCGCTGGCAATGAATGCAGAGTTCGCTCAAGCAAAATGGCCCGATCAATCTTTGTATCGAGTTGCTGATTTTGTGACAAATACGCCAAAGACAGCCAGTTGGAATGCGACCACTGAATGCCAAGATGAGACTCTATCGATGTTTAATTCTGCCCTCTCTTTCAAAGTCAACATGGATTTGTTAGAGCACTATGTACTGGAGTTCTTTTCTGTCTTTCGCACCTTGCTCAAGGGCAAGAATGAATTTTGTGCACTAGACTTGATGGATATCGCCACTGAACAATTACATTGGATCCCGCCTGCTGGACTCGATCTATCAAAAATTTCTATGACAACCCAATTTTCGAAGATGAAAACCATATATTACAGTGCTCCAGTATTGCGTCACAGTCACAGATGGTTTGCGCATGTTGTTGAGTTTTCATCTCAAAATTCTCATTGGAAAACAGCATGGGCTGAGGCTAAACAAAAATGGATCCTCTTGCAATCCTCAAATCCAACTGTTCGTGGCCTAGCTCAGGAAATGGGAAGGCTGCTTCAGGACTCTGACACTTTGAAAGTCATGGCTAATTTGAAGAATGACTGGACCAGGGCTCCCCCAACTTGCCAGAAACCGCAAGAGGTTCACATTACAAAAAAACCGGCTCCGGTTTTTGCTGCCGCTGCCGCTGCTGCTCCTCTCAACTATACACCCTCTCGTGCTATCGAAATTATTGGACCCACGCCCGGTAATCTCCCTCAAAGACAAGTGCAAAATGTCACTGCCGTCAATGTGACGCAGGCCAATAATTCGAATCAGAATGCCACCGTTATCGCCAAGGGAGACGAGTCCGTCGGCTCAACGTCCAGTCGCTTTTCATCTTGGTCAGTTTTTGGGGCCGTGATTGTTGTTCTGAGTGGGACAGTTCTATTCTAAACCCAATATAGGTTTTTTTGTTTGAACGCAATGTGCTGGTCGCAAGCACATTACTGCGTAATTCTACACTCACTTAGGTATTCTATACTATTTAAAAACTGACTTGAGCAGGTCGAAATTATAAATTGGAGGATTTTTCGAGGGTTGGGTTTACATGAAGCCAGGTGGTGAGCTGTTTAGGTGGGGCTGGTGCGATCTAAGCTGCTTCATGAAAAAACGACTTTTTGTTATAAAGTGATCCATATTACCTGTCGGCACTGTTAGACTGGAGTAAACAGATAAAGCGAGTAGATATAATGAAGAAAGTTCATCAAGCATCCTTTTTTTGTTCCAATAAATGACCCTGATCCAGGGGGTTTAGGTAGCCTCATCTTCACCAATGTATTTTGATGCGCGTAGATATGTCGGGCGTGATATTGGGACGAGTAAGAAGTACAAAGAGTAACCATTTTAGTGCAATTCGAGGGTTTCAGCGTCTCAATACCTGATAAAGCTTCGCAATTTACAAGACAGAATCGACTAACCCGACTTTCATTTTTTTTTCCCAGTTGTATGAACGTCAAAAAGTCAAAAGTAGTTCGTTCCACTAACAAACGTAATTCTTGGATTACTTCCTCTTTCTCTTTACATACAATTTCCTGCAAACAGCAAAGAAAGAAAGTCCCTTTTCCAGATGCGTAGACATGCGGTTTCTTGGCGAAAAGGGCTAGACGGTGTCAAAGAATAAAAGAGCATTTATATAATCGAAAGTACGCCCATACAAGTTATCAAGTCCATTGTACAGCTTACCATACTCAATATATTCATTATTGACTATAGTTCTAGTTGTTTATATGAATTTGAATCATATCTGGATGTCACCTTCGTAAGTAGGTATCTCAGAAAATTTTTCAGAAAATATACCACTACAGAACCGATGAGATGGTGGAACTCCACCATAGAGATTACACAATTGACTTGATTTAAGGTGGCCACTGCATTCTGGAGTTAGTCATTACCCCTATGTCGAAACAAATTCTCCAGTCGGTGTGGCTGGCGAGAAACTTGCAAGTCGCAGCTCGCGCCAGACGTACGTACCTGGGGACAGCGACGAGCACATATAGATCGCTCCATGCAAGCAGCAGGGTGTGGCAGCAGCAAGTACGGTTGGCCACTCCAGAGCTTGATAGTTACAGGGAATACTATAAGCAACTGCAAAATGCAATAAATGAAGTACCAGAGGAGCTTGCTAGCAAGTCAGCTGCCTTGGTCACACTTCACAAAAGACTTAAATTGCCAGAAGGTTTTCCAAAGTCAACACTCGCCAGGTGCCTGACGTGTAGGTCTTCGCAACTGCCATCGGAAATAAATGCACCAGCTTCAGGCGCGGCATTCCCCAATACTGTGCCCACTAGCAATTTCTACGACAATCACGGATTGAACATTTTTGGCAAGAACCTGTTGACTTACCACGTAACACGCCAGGTGATGGCCACTTATCCTCGCCTGCCTACCGTGGTATTGAATGCTGCTGTGGACGCTTATATCTCCCAACAAGTGCTGGCCAGCGTAGGGAAATCCTGGGGTATCGAGGTGGAAAATACATCTGTCCTGGACCGCTACCTCAAAGAGGAACCAATTCAGGTTTCTTTGGGCCAGTTACGGTTTTTCAACAATTCTTTGAAACGTGAGGATGGCGTGGAATTAATCACTGGTCAAAACTTTTCGGAGGAAGCTGCTTACGCCTTGGCTGTGAGAAGTATTATCGGAGCCCTTTGGGCCTACACGCACGAAACCAATCCTGCATTAGCGTTTAAATTCATCGACGACCACATTATGTCGCGTAAATTAGACGTTTCCAAAATTTTCCAATTCGAGCAACCCACAAGAGAGCTAGCCGTCCTCTGCCGCCGCGAAAGCCTCGCACCTCCCATTTCTAAATTGCTGGCCGAATCAGGAAGACATTCCAAGGCACCAGTATTCATTGTTGGTGTTTTTTCCGGGTCTGAAAAATTGGGCGAAGGGTTTGGGTCTTCTTTGAAAGAGGCCAAAGCTCGCGCTGCTACCGATGCATTGACGAAGTGGTACTGTTACGAGCCAGTCAAGGGCCAAGCTTCTTTGATTGACCACGGTGCCGTTATCGTCTAAAACAACAAACTGTCGCATTCTAAGCCAATCGATTTTCGAGGTACAGCATACTCTAGTGATTCATCAATCGGTGTTGATCTGGTATTAACCTTCTTGTAGTCATGTATATATTAAGAATCATATTTGGTTATGTTTGACGTGGGGCCCGTAATATATGTAAATCACAGTTCACTTGAAGTTAATTACAAACTTCGGCAAACACAGAGACTGGCATGGATAAATGGATATAGTCCTTCAACCAGGAATTTTACTGGAGGCAAACCAGCTATTCGATCTTAAAATTGAGGTTGAGAATCGTGGTAGCCCTCCCCTCACTTTACTGTTGTTCGCTCAAGAATCGCAACATCATTGTGAATTTGAACACAGTGTCGTGCTACCATTATTCGAAGAAGAAGGGCAGCTGACCTACCAAACTCCAAATCTGCTTAAACGAGTTAATTTAGTCACAACTGTTACTCCTGAGCTCAGTCCGCAGGGCGTCATGTTCGTTTGCAAAGACTACACTCGTCTTAGGGGAGTTATGATGCAGTTAGAACAAGATTTACCACAACTATGCTGCTTCTTCTCATACGCTGTCTCCGGCGCTGATTTCAAGGCTCAATGCTACCGTACCGGAGAACCGTGGCTACAGATACCCTTCCAATTGCCAAGCAGTAATGTTTTCCTATCAGCACTTGACAACTTTCATCTTGAAAGGACTACGAGACCTGAAGGTTTCGCCGAACAGGACGAATTTAAAAAGAAAATTATGGTTAAGATAGACAGGATGATACGATACCTGGAATCCGGGAATGTCACTGACGAAATCTTGAGAAAGATGTCCCGTCTCGTATTACAGTTAAAAAAAGCGCCCACGAGAGATATCGAACAGCAAGTTGTCGAGAAAGAGGTCGAACTTCAAACTCTGGACATTATTTGTGATCAATGGGAAATGTCACAAACGTTGCGTGATATTGGCTCTTAAATTATGTTCTATATCAAAAGCTTTCTGATCCCCGTGATGGACCAAATTCCAGAATTACTGTCGTATGCACATCCCAGCAACCTACTACCGGTCACAGGGCACTTACCTTCATGCTGGGGCAGATACTGCATGATGCAAGGGTAGCAGAAAACATAACCCGTCCCGATGGCGGCTGGATTTTGAATCGCTCCACCGCAAATTCGGCATTTTCCATCTTCGTTTTTCTCAAAGGGTATGGGAGGAGGAGGAACTTCTTCGTCGATGTTATCCAAGCTGCGTTGCAGCCCACCAGAAATATCTTCGGAGGTCCACCATTGGAATACTCTTAACAGAAATATGAATGCTGGGAAAATTTGGGATGCAGAAGATTTTAGCACCGAGCCTACTTTGGAACCCCACATTTTTAGCAGAAAAAGGAGCGCAGGATTATTGATGTTTTTGCGGCGAGACAAATTGGAGGCATGCATATTTGTCGTTTCACTGAGCTCATTCCGCTGATAGTCAAATTTTGACAGACGAGTGTATTGAATGTTAAGTATGAAATCGATCAGTGATGTTGAACCGGTCTTGCCGGATAAGAAGTATAGCTTTATAGCGAGATTGGCGAGAAACATAAGCTTTTTTAAAAGCGGGTAAAACTTGATGAACGCAGACTGCATTCGTCTGAGCAACCTGACATTGAAATCTTCAACTGAGTCTCTGGCAGAGACGAACGCGCGTGCCAGCAACTTTGAATGGGCTTGGTCGAGTTTTGTGACCAAGTAAGGAACGAAAACTTTTTGAAACAAAACCGCAAGCCGCTGTTGTTTCCGTAGTCGCATGGGAAGGTCCACCCCCTGATTTCTCTGTAAAGTTCTTAAGAGAACGCTGTTCGCGCCATTAAAGCGTTTCAGTCCATAAAACTTCTCGATAAACGTGCCATCCCACTTACTCAAGCTGTGTGACTCAAGGATCAGTCTTCCAGCCAGCAAAAACCATTCATCGAACCAATTGTTGATTGCTAAGGTATACTTGTTTGGCTTTCTTGCAACTATATTAGCTACAATGTATCTAACCGATGGTGTTAGAAGCTCATCGATTTCCTCGGAAGAAAGAACCTCAAAAATGGTTGGATATATAGAAGATGCTACTGGGGAGGACGTTGCCGATATGTTTGAGTAAAAATCCATGGCGACTCTCTTAAGCGTTGGTCTTCACGATGCCCTTTTACCAATTTCAAAGGTAGCCTAGCTAATTTAGATTGGAAATATCACACGTAAAATCAGAACACGCAAGAAACAAACCTAACCTCATCAACTCCCCAAATCGAGCTAGAAATGAGCTTTGTAGAAATGTAGCCACCCCATATTTTAAATATACACTAATCGCGGCGGGGCCCGAGTAATTGAAGCGAGCACTCAATATTGAAGGTTGAGGATATATCTGAGGTTTACTTGCGAATAAGAGTATGAATCCCTGCAGTTAACTACTAATAGTATTTAAAAAGCGTGCAAAACTGCTTTGGCTTTCCCATGACAATCAAAATTGAATATAGTCGAGCTACTGAGCTTTTTCGCGAAGAAAAATGGCGATTTGGGGAGAGGTCTCTGGTGAGTTCTTGTTATTCTTCGCGTTAAATGCGATAAGTGAACGTTTAATATTAATCTAATACGCCAGTAACCTTTGGTATAGGTTCAAGGAGGTTGTTTCACCGCGTGAAGGGGTTTTGCTAAACGACAATCGGTTTAACCGCCCTACTAACCTCGTTCTTGTAGCTGTTGTAAGAGATGAAGAAACTAGGCACTTTCTACCGCATCTCGCAAGTAACGGTACAAAGGCAAGTACAACAATTCAATCACACCGAAGAAATGCTGCTGCTGTTGGTTGATGATCAGCCAGCTAGTCAAACGGAACGTAAGCTCATTTCAGATTGCCCTCAATTTTTTCAACGCTTCCATGGTAGACGGCTCGATGTGGCCAAGGTGATCTGAGACTCTCGTCCCCGAGAGAAGTTGTCGTATTCTATCATCCTTCTTTCCGTCACAGCAGACACCCGGCCAGGACAAAATTAGGCATCACTTATGATACATCAATTAAACTGCCTGGCAAATTAGAATTCTAAGAGTTGAGACAAAGACCCGGAACAGCTCTATTCGCTAGATACATGTTCCTTTGGCATGAGGTTGGCGTCCGACTATTACGGTTAACTCATAATATGGTACGAAGTTTATCGCTGTCGCCAAGTTAACTACTAAGTAGCCAGCAGTGAATCGCATGGGCCACTGAGCGGAAGCCACCACCAATTCCCCACAAACGAAGGGCAGTTGCAACACCCTGTTCATCGCTGTGTTGATATCAAGGAGCAAAGATCTTTCCAATATACGCAATTTCGCATGGATCGGGCCGTTCAACAAACAGATTACGATGCGTTCTCATGCAAAATTAGCGCCATCGCTAAGAAATATCTGCCCTGCCAGAAACAGCTAGAGTTGCGTGAATTCAGCGACTACCCCGAACTGCACATGGCCTATGCTCAATCATTGAAAAACCTCAGCCGAAGAGCCTATGGAAAAGTACAGAAAGCTGTCCAATCAAGCATGCCGTTAATGAATTATGGCACATACGTAAGGACAGTTGCAGTGGACATCGCTATCGAGCAATATATTAACGGCCTTCCGAAGGGCTCCAAGGTCCAGGTTCTGAACTTAGGGTGTGGATCTGATCTGAGGATGATCAACTTTATGTCGCGATACCCTCAACTGAGGTGGATTGATTTGGACTTCCGAGAGTCTGTTCATTTGAAAGCGAAAATACTGAACAGCGATGATCGCTTTCGACAACGTCTGGGATTCCCAGCTGGAGATCTGAGCGAGGAGGATTACGTTTCGGGCCGATATGTTCTCCACAGCTGCAACCTTAATTTGATTGAGGATGTCCTAGAGATAATTCAGGAACATACCGACCCCGATGTTCCAACACTGGTATTGACGGAGTGTGTCTTGTGCTACATGAAATTTAAGCCATCTCAAGTGCTGATAGATGAGGTTATGTCGTTATACCAGACTGGCATGTGGCTTTCGTACGATCCTATTGGCGGTGAAACCTCTACGGATAGATTTGGAAGTATCATGCAGTCAAACCTTCGGGAATCGCGACAACTTGATCTTCCTACGCTCATGGTGTTTAACTCTGCGACAAAATATGCTCAGCGGTTCAAGAGCAACGCTACAAGCACCGACATACGAACAATGTGGCAATACTATCAAACCGAAACCATCCCGCAAGAGAAACAGAGACTCAAGTCCTTGCAATTTTTAGACGAAATTGAAGAGTTAGAAATTATCTTGTCTCATTATGTCTTATTAAAAGCATTTTGGTAGTTAAATACAGAAAACATTGTCCATATCACCGAAACATCCAGCCATTTCCCTCACCCTGTGTTCTCCAAGTTGCTTGAGGTACAGTATCATTCTCGGTTCGATAAAGTCTCCATGCCTCTCTGATATGTTCGGGCAGCAAGGGCCCATTGGTATATTTCTCAACACTAACATCCAGGGCATTGAAGGTTTTTACTAACCTGTTGTAGTGCCTGATAATGCCAAGACGGTTTTCTTCACTGTTTACACCAGACCTTACAATTTTATTAAAACTTTCACTGTACTTTGAGCTTACTTCATCGTCATCGTCGTCTATAACATCCCACTCATCCTCATCTACACTATCCTCCAGCGTCTCGTCGTTCTCGTCTACCATTGAGGTCAATTTTTTCAGACTCTTTTTCAGTCGGTTAGCTGCCATCTTCTTTTCGCGAAATATCGAAGCCATCAAGGCCACAAGTTTCCGCTTTTTCACCTCTTGGGCTTTTTCGACTATCTCTCCAATAAAAATCTTTCCCACACCAGCGAGCAGAAGATTGATATTAGCAGCAACAGTCTGGTTGGTGATGAGACTTGAGATTTTCTTGATGTTGTTTTTAGCCAACGAAGTCCTGCGAAATACCTCAAACCTGTTCATTTGTTCCTCATCCAGATTTGTCAGTAGTAAATTTAGCTGCTCAGACTGATCCAAAATTTTAGGCTGCGGCAGCCCGGCAATCTGTTCATCGTGAATTTCCCTCGGGAAACGGATATTTCTAGGCACAGAGTTGATGAGTGTTGACTTCTTTTGAACTCTGCTCATCCTCGCTTTTTTATTTTGGCGCATAAGGTTGTGTAAATCTTCTGGCTGCTGTGCTGAGGTACCTATATTCTCATTGACTCCATTCAAGAAATCGTTGAGATATGCATTCATTGTTCCACCAGTGCGCACATCCTTTAACTTCCACGAGACGTACTCCTGATCTTCGCTAACGACTTGATTTATCAATTCCTTGATAGCCCAATAGTTGTTGCGAGTTATGAGTGGGGGGTAATTTTGCTCAGGTACAGTGTCCAAAGGTCCTTGTGTCTCAGTCATTTCCCCTGCTGTTGGCTCGTCCAAGACAGCGATGTGTGTTCGGATATTTTTGTTTCGTTAAGTACACTTTGTCATATATATCATGATCTTCAAAAATTAACGTAGATGTCGAATTGATACAGGGAATAAGACAGTTCATGCTTTAGTGACTTTTAAATGGTATATGTGTTAGGTATATAATATTATGCTGATTAAGTACTTTTGATTCCATCAAGGGGTTATAGAGCTACGAGAGCGCATGAAAGTCAGTGCGCTTGTTTTATTTATTTTTCTTTGGATATCCATAGTTTAATGCAAGATCGAATTTAACGTGAAGTTCGAGCTGGTCATCGTTAGTCTTCGGCTAAAATCTGCTTCTCATCATTATTGTCACCTTCAGCTTCGCTTTCTTTTTGTGTTTCGTCTCGTTTGGCCTCTGACTCGTCCTTTTCTCGCAAAACCTTTATGAGGCCCGTGAAGGTGATTACCGTCAACGGCCCTAATAGTGGCAGGTATACCGCAATTTTATGCTCCTGTGGGAAAAAGTTTTGTTGCACCATTGCCTTGTCAAAGAATGCTTTTTCACAGACCTGGACAAAATTGTTGCTGAGTCTTAGTGCGGTGTTCCAGGTGGATTCACTTCCCTGAGATGGGTCATTTAAAAGTTCCACAATTTGTAACCGCAAGTTAAGAGCACGCTCTACATTGTCCAAGACCTGCCTGGGCACCGACATTTGAGGAAATTGATCGGCTAGCTTTGTCAAAGACAACAAAGTATGTGCGCCTTTTTCTAGATTCTTCAAGGTAGCTACGCGTTTAAAAGAGTCAATCGTGGTGTAAGGAGTGGAGAGGTCCGCACTTTTGGAAGAAAGGCCCAAGAACTGAAACATTTCGCGAACAAAATTGTACATGACAGGAGCCAAATAATTCTGCGTCAACCGAGAGTTATCTGGAAGTGGGTCCTTGTTGATGACCAAAGCACCCCATTGAGGAACCATGAAACTTTGCCATGGTTTTTCACTGGTGGCGTTGATGAATGCTAATGAGCCAGATGCAGCGCTGGGGAATACAACGGCCAAATTCAGGACAGCCTTTTCGCGGTAGTGGTTCATAGATGAAAGGTCGGAGAGATCGACCGTGTGCGCCAAATCTAGCCACGAAGGGTTATGCGCCTGCTGTAAGGCGCCCAAGTTCAAATCGTTGAACTGAACAATACTGGTGTCTACAGTGAAATTCACAATCGGGGCTAAAAAGCGACGCAAAGGTGTGAAGTACTGTTCCAAAGTAGAGTCTATGTCCCATGCCACGGGCCTTCCATCGCCAGTGAGCAGTGATATTGACAAGTGGACTTCTGGAGAGTAGGAAATAGCCATTTCCGTTGTTGCATCGTCACGTTCGCGGCTCGGGTGCGAGAAATGTTCCCATTCAGTGGCAAAAGTATGCTCCACCAAAGTCTGGGCCGCGAAAAAGGGCACGTCGTTCGAAACCACTGCCTCGTTGTCGAAAAAGACTGCCGTTTCTTTGGAATCGTACGCGATCGAATAGCCCGTGAAATCATCCAACACCAGCGTCAACACATGGTCAGTTTCTGGATTCAGATCCTCGTGACTTTCGGGTTGTAGTACCTGCAACGACCAGTTCAAACGGCCGGCTCTAGCTTCTATCAGCGCGTTCACCTCAGCCTGAATAGCATCGTGTACGTCCGGAAACTTGTACGTGTCTGATCGCACGTAGACCGGCACCACAACGTGTATATCTGAATGCATGTTTTCTTGAATTGAGCCGATGTACGTGCTGGGAAGAGGAGCCCTGTATATCGTGGTCAGTTTATACCATATGGGAATCCCCACAAGTGTGAAAAGAGCAGCGAACCAGAGCGCTACTGCCCGACGCAAGTTTAGTAGCGTCATCAGGTCTGCACAGCTACAGATCAAAAGCTAGTTAACACTTCTTGTTGGGGCCTGTTTGATGTGATTGCTTGGCGATTCTTCCACGCATATTCCGAACGAAAGTTCGATTTGGAAATGCAAACGATTTTTTGACAAATATTACATAATTCAAGTCACGCGACCAGTGATCACCATAGACGGTTTTGAGGTCACGCTATAGTCACATGACCTAGATTTATCCACAACGTATACTGTGATACCGTGTTATAGCGTCGAGTCGAGTCTGTTGCAAGGCCCTTTGGTGGTTCCTCGAGGGGTGAAACAGTACCCTCGTGCGCTGGAGCGTTTGGATACATTTCAGTGCTACTAAGCCTTACTTTGCCGTCATTGAGAGTCTTTTGTCTCATTTCTCGGTAACAGTCGGTGATACTCAAAATTTCAATTTATACTAGCAGCGAAACGAAAGAATTTGGGCATCGCATACCAGTGACAGAGCTGACCCGCCAGCTCTGTGTACACCATTAACTCTGTGTAATTAGTTATAGACATGGCTGAGGCAAAAGAGCTGGAGTTTGTTCACAACGTGTACAACGAAATCGCACCTCACTTTTCACAAACTAGATACAAACCTTGGCCAATAGTAACCAGGTTTTTGCAGGAGCAGGGAACGGGAAGTGTCGGGATAGATGTGGGTTGTGGGAACGGTAAGTATTTGGACATTAACAAAAACGTGTTTATAATCGGGTCAGACCGGTCGTGGCGACTTGTGGAGCATGCCCACGAGCGTGATGCTCATTGCAACGTTGTGGTGGCAGACGGCATGCGTCTGCCTCACAGGGACAACAGTTTTGATTTTGCCATTTCTATAGCCGTAGTACACCACTGGTCGACCCGTGAACGCCGCGTGGAGGCCATTGCACACATTCTCAGTAAAGTTAGATCTGGCGGATCGGCTTTGATCTACTGCTGGGCCTTGGAACAGGCCGGGTCGCGCCGAGGCTACCACGAGGGCATGGAACAAGACGTATTGGTACCGTGGGTTTTGCAAGGGAAACACGCGAAGCCCCAACACGCTGAAATCAAGAAGGATGCCAAGAATATCAAACCTAAGGGTCCGGATTTGAGCAAGGTACCACCGCAAGAACGTGCGCAGGTAGTGGCACAGTGGAAGCTCGAGCAGGAGGCTCTAAGGGCTGAACGCAACAGGTTAGAAGCAGAGCAGAGCCAAATGGCCCATCAAGAACAGGCTGAAAACACCAAATATCGCTACTATCATCTCTACAAAGAAGGCGAGCTCGAACAGGATTGTATCAGCGCTGGAGGTAAGATTCTTGAGACTGGCTATGAGAAGGATAATTGGTATGTAATTGTACAGAGGCAATGAGCTGTAACCAGCGTTCTTTGTAGCTCACTCATCGAACATAAGGTCGTATTTTCCCATCAGATAGAAAGTGATATTAATTAACTTGACAGTAATTCAAATACTCTTCGCTTCCTTTAGAGATATTAGAAAGAACCAGAAAATGCCTATTGTTCATCACGAGGACCAAGAATTTAACCTATCGCACGAGCAGGAACACATGCTAAATGAGTTCCAAGTGATTTCTAATTTCCCGGACGCAGAACTGGCGCAGGTGGTTAGACTGCTGGAGAACAACAGCTGGCAGCTGGAGCCTGCATTGTGCCGATACTTCGATGGCAATTGGCAAGAAAACTTGGAACAGCCACCTGCAGTAGCTCCAAGACCTCCTACTCCCATGGAAAGTGAGCAAATTGCGCACACAGCTAACCCGTTTGAAATGGGCGATCACACCGCTTTTGTACCGAAACTACCCATTGTGAAGAGGCTTCCTTTGGATTTCAAGGATAAATTTCAGTATGCAGGCCTAGATCGGCGAACTAATGAATTTGCTACGCATCCTGGCCTGTTTGTCTTGTTACTGATACCTAAGCTACTTCTCAGAATAGGGACCGGATTATTGACACTGCTGTGGTCAATCATTTCATTCGGCTTCACCAACAGTCAACCAAGAACGGAGTTCACAGTTCAAAGAGTACCCCGATACCCAGAGGATAACCCAAGGCCTTTCAGTGAGACGCTGGCGGCTCTGGTAGGTCCCCAATCCGACTTGCAATCGTTGTTGAGCCCCGACCGTTTCAATACCATTTATGAAGAATGTGAACGACAATTCAAACCTATGCTAGTAGTGTGTTTGGGAGATTTAGAATCCGAAGAGCTCGATAAAAGGGATCAAAACTCCAGCAGGTTTGTGAAAAACATCCTCAACGATCCCTCTACCTTGCAATTGTTACGCGAACAAGCGGGCAATGTTATGATCTATATGAATTCAGCGACCTCACCGGAGATGTGGGCTCTAGCAAAACAACTCAAACTGAGTCACACGCCGACCTGCCTACTCGTGGCGAATGTTTTAAACTCTAAGGGCTCCATGAATGGGGTAACTCGTATGTCTGTAATTGGGAAGTTGAAGGTCAGTTCCTTGAGAAGCTTCCAAAACTCTTTCAAAGTAACGCTCGAAAGGCATAGTGCTGAGTTGGTGGTTAGCAGAAATGAACAGGAGGAGCTGAGAATGGCCAGAGAAATAAAGGAATTACAAGACCATGCTTACTTAGAGTCTTTAAGACAAGATCAAATTAAGGAACAGAAACGACAAGACGAGGAAAAGAGAACCAAGTTGCAGCAAGAAGCTGAGTTATCCAAGGCCCAAGAAATCAAACGGAGAAGAACTTTGGGTATTCTGTCAACTTTGAAGTTCGGTCTCAAAATGGTAGAAAACAAACGCAGGGGGGATCTGACAACCTTACAGATTAGAACCGCCAGTGGCAAAAGACTTGTAACAAAATTCAATGGCGATGAATCTTTGCAAGACATTTACCAAACTGTTAAATGTTTTCTAATCCTGAACTTGAAAACGTTAGAAAGTACGGAAGTTGCCGATAGCATTAAAGAAATGCTCTTGAAGCTTGCACAAGACGGTGATGTATTGGCGTGGAAAGATAAGCAGTGGTCGCACGACTCATTCGCTGGCGAAACTGCAGACTCATTGAGGGACTTGATAAACAAAGAGTTGAGCGATGGAACTGAGTCGAGCGATGATGCTTGGCTTGATATTGATTTCGAATTGATTTCCCCCTTTCCTAGATTCAAGCTTGACTGCGTTAAGGATATCTGTATCAAGGAGGTGCCTCAAATTTGCCCCAATGGCAATCTCCTGGTCGAGATGTTAAACGAAGACATCGATGAGGAAACTGTTGATAGTAATTAGAAAAATGCAGTTTATTAATGTAATGCTAATGTAAATGATCCAAAGCGTTGAACCCCCAGTGGAGGAAAGCGTTGGATTGCGTGGGCTAGCCACATATTATGACCTATCTGTTTCACGAAGTTAGTACCAACCAGAATGGGCAGCTTTAATATAGAAACCTCACAGGCCACTCTCCATTGACAAGATAGATAAGAATTCACACAAGTGTGAACCCCAGCTTCTTAAATATGAATAGCGTCAAGGCTCACATGCAAAATTAAGGAGAAACCGTAGGAGACGCCTGTATTTAACCAAGGAACTCGATCAGTACGTCTCAGATCCCACAAGTTAAAAAGTTATAAATTCGTTCAAGCACGATTAAAATACAGCGGTCCCACAGGATTCTTTTCGTTCCTGGATACATCGCAGGTAGATGAGGCTAAACCAAAGCCATTTTCTTTCATTGGACTTTCATAACGGTACCACTACAAACAAACAAAATGGGGACAATTTTCCACAGTAATACAAAAAAGACACAAGTTGAAGGGACCACTCGGGCATCATATAGTTTTGACAAGATCTTCAAAAGATAGCCAAATTGACAAGTATCAAGCGAGATAGCTTATTATCTAGTTGGAGATCTTTCACGAGCCGACCCGTAAAAGTCGCCGCCGTCTCTGCCTCTGTATTCGTCCCTTGGGGCGCCATAGGAGCCTCTTGGAGGACCATAGGAGTCGCCACGACCACGACCTCCACGGAACCCACCACGGTCGCCGAAGCCGCCACGACCGCCACGGAACCCACCACGGTCACCAAAACCACCACGGCCACGACCGCCAAAGCCACCACGGCCCCCACGGAACCCACCACGGTCGCCAAAACCACCACGGCCACGACCGCCGAAGCCACCACGGCCCCCACGGAACCCACCACGGTCACCAAAGCCACCACGGCCACGACCGCCGAAACCACCACGGTCACCGCCTCTGAACCTTCTAATGGGAGGGGGATTGTCGTCTTTCTCGGCTGAAATAACCGAGCCTCTGAATTCGATGTTGTTTAGTTTTTCCAAGGCCTCTTGTAAGATTTCTTCAGATGGGAACTCTAGAGCACCAGTACCGTCGAATTCTCTAGTGTTAACGCTCGAAAAAGTGGTTTCCAGGTTGTTTTCGCGGGCCAGGTCCTTAAGTTCTTGCCAAGCAACGCCTTCTGGTAGGTTTCTGAGAACCATACGGTAGCGGGGAGGCTGGATCTTCGAGTATACCACTTCCAAGGGCTGGTTGGCAAAAGTTTTACCATTGACCTCTTCGATGGCTCTGGCGGCAGAGTCGGCTTCCTCAAACTCCACAAACGCAAAACCGTTCAGAATCTTTACTTCCTTCATTGGACCAAAAGGAGCAAAGATCTCGTTTAGTTCCGAGTCTTGCACGTCAAATGGGAAAGGCCTGACAAATAGCCTAGTAGTAGAGAGTTCGCCGTCCATAGACACGCGCTTCGAGGGCTGGTACGAGTGCCTTTGCTCATTTTGGTAATCGTTCACTGGGGCTGGCTGCTCATAGCGTTCTGGAGACAGTGGTGCTTCTGGCGCTTCAGACGACTCAACTGGGGTCTCAGAGGCTTCAGGCACGGCAGAAACCTCTATTTGTTCTTGTTCTTCTACTGGAGGTTGTTGATGATCTTCAGACATGACTTTAGTAGCGATATCAATGGTAGACTGAGTGTGTTGAGAACAGGAGTTGTTGACACCAGCAAGAGTTTTTTTAATTTATTCTCAGAAAACTTTTGCCACTGCACCAAGATCGCTAACCACGACTGTGTCACTTGTATGAATTTAATCGATATGACAATAGCTAATCAGCGTTGTAAGATTGCACAGTCGATGAATAACTTCACGAGCATCGGACGAGGCCTCGTGTGATGTGTACTGGATCTGAGTAAACAGCACCTTCATAATACTAAAAAACTCATTTGCGTATACAATGATCTTAAATATCCACTGTATCCTTTGGCGATTTTGAGCAGTTCCATATGCTTTCGATTGGTATGGCTGATGTTTGTTTAAATTTAGCTTAGTTTTTGTATTTGGTGCTCCGAACTCTGAGTTTTTGACGCGCATGCCCTCCGACTTTTCAAGAAATACTCTTCTTAATGGGTAATAATTCTATTTCGGGTTTCATTGGTGCACATGCTGGTCAAAGCGCTATTAGTGCTGCTGTAAACACAAGTGGCTCCCATGGACTCTACTCTTTGTTATAAAATGGCTTGCCGCCTTCTGATCATCTTTTCCCATTCTGACGCTGTGTGTGACTGAACCTTTAGCACAGTCTCTTGGCGAGGGAGTGATGCCATCGATCTTTTCGGTAAGCTTATTGATTATGCGCGTGTAGTTTGTCACAGTAAGCAAAAGTACCAGGCACTCAGGTCTTTCTTCAGCGAGCGCTTTCTATCTTGGCCCCAGCTCATCTAATTAATATACGTTTGACCAATTTCGCCGAGTAACTTCTGCTCACTGTTGAAGGGCAAAGATGCTCAGGTTCAAGAGATTAGCGTCGCATTACAACCAAGCAAGGCTACTTAGGAAGTACCCCGTAGGTGGAACCTTCCATGGGTACGAGGTTCAGCGGGTTTTGCCCGTTCCTGAGATGAAGTTCATTGCAGTTGATCTCAAACACTTGCAGACGGGATCGCAGCACTTACACATTGATAGAGACGACAGAAACAATGTATTCAGTATTGCTTTCAAGACCAATCCGCCTGATGCGACAGGTGTTCCGCACATTTTAGAGCACACCACGTTGTGTGGTTCACACAAATACCCAGTCAGAGATCCGTTCTTCAAGATGTTGAATAGATCGCTAGCGAATTTTATGAACGCCATGACCGGCCACGATTACACATTCTATCCCTTTGCTACTGCCAACAAGGCTGATTTTAGCAACTTGCGTGACGTTTACTTGGATGCGACGTTCAGACCTTTATTGAACCATCAGGACTTCCTTCAAGAGGGATGGAGACTGGAGCAGTCGAATTTGGAGGACCCCAAAAGTGAAATAATTTTCAAGGGTGTTGTTTATAATGAAATGAAGGGCCAGGTGTCAAGCTCCAATTACCAGTTTTGGACCAAATTCCAAGAACGTATTTACCCATCGTTGAATAACTCGGGCGGCGATCCGCAAAAGATCACGGATCTACAATACTCAGATCTAGTAGATTTTCACAGTAAAAACTATCACCCCTCTAATGCAAAGACTTTTACCTACGGAAATTTTCCTCTCGAGGACACACTGAACCGCCTAAACGAGGAGTTCAAACTGCATGGGAAAAGAAAAACGAGCGCTGGAGTCCGCAAACCTTTGGATTTTGATTCTGATGTCAGAATTGTTGAGAAGGGCCAGATTGACACCATGTTACCAATGGACAAGCAGTTGAAGACGTCCATGACGTGGTTATGTGGCGATCCTTCTGATGTATACAACACATTTGTCCTGAGAATTTTGGGGAACTTACTCATGGATGGCCATTCTTCCCCCTTTTACCAACAGCTAATCGAAACTGGAATTGGGTACGAGTTTTCTGTGAATTCGGGTGTTGATTCCACGACTGCAGCCAATTTCTTGAGCGTCGGCGTGCAAGGATGTGGCGACGTCAAGAGATTCGAACAAACGGTCAGATCAATTTTCAAAGACGTTTTGGAAAAACCATTTGAATCCGATAAGGTCGAAGCAATAATTCAACAACTGGAGTTGTCAAAGAAAAACCAGAGAGCAGATTTTGGATTGCAATTGCTATATTCGTTGGTTCCTGGGTGGACGAACAAAACTGATCCTTTTGACACCCTAGTTTTTGATGATATTTTGAGTCAGTTCAGGTATGACTGGGCCGAAAAGGGTAATGAGCTATTCCGAGAGCTCATTCGCCAATACGTTCTTGACAAACCATGCTTCCATTTTTCAATGGAGGCGGACCAAGACTTCTCTCAGGCAGCAGAACTTGAGGAAGCGGAGCGCTTGAGAGCCAAGCTTAGTCAACTGGATGACACTGATAAGAAAACTATACTCAACCGCGGGCTGCAATTACAAGAAAAACAAAATGAGATCGAGGACGTCTCATGTCTGCCAAGTCTAAAGATTGACGACATACCTCGGGCGGGAGAGATGTACGATGTCATCTCCAAGGCGCATGTCTCGCATCGTCTTACAGACACGAACGGCATTACATACTTGAGAGGCAAAAGGTCTCTCAACAACGCAATCCCTAAGCATCTATACCCGTATTTGTCCTTATTTGCTGACTGTTTGACAAGCCTCGGAACCACTGATGAAACCTATAGCCAAATTGAGGATACCATGAAGCTGCATACAGGGGGCATATCTACAAACGTCTCTGTCCACACAAATCCGGCGAATGCGGAACCAGAGTTGCAATTTTCATTTGAGGGGTTTGCCCTTAATCAGAAAACAGAGTATGTGCTGGATATATGGCGCAAAGTTTTGGTGGAAACTGATATTACAAAAAACAGCGAAAAGCTCAAAGTCTTGATAAGGTCATTAGCATCCTCCAATACTGCCACGGTCGCTGAATCGGGACATTCGTTTGCCAGAAATTACGCTGGCTCTCACTTGACCACCGCGCGCGCCATCAACGAGACACTGGGCGGTGTTGAGCAGCTGCAGCTAATTACCCGCTTAGCGTCAATCCTAGACGATCCTGTGCTGTTCCAATCCGAAGTAGTTGATAAACTAAATGAATTAAAAACTCATGTCATCTCAAAAGAAGGCATGGCCTTCTTCATCACATGCGATACTGATAAACAGGTTTCCAGGGTAGAGTCACAAATTCACCAATTTGTGCAGAGTTTGCCTGAGAAGATCGCCGCCAATTCTTTCGCAGCGCGTGATTACGACCTGATACCACAAAATGGCAAATACAAATTGATAGAGTTTCCCTTCCAAGTGCATTACGCCGCGCAATCCAGTCTGGGGGCTTCCTACTCTCACCCTGACGGTGCCAGCTTGCAAGTTCTTGCCAACATGCTCACATTTAAACACCTGCACAGAGAAGTTAGAGAAAAAGGAGGTGCCTATGGGGGAGGCGCTGTGTATAGCGCACTTGAGGGTCTAATGTCGTTTTATTCCTACAGGGACCCCCACCCAATCAATTCGATAGAGATTTTTGCCAACAGCGGCGAGTACGTCTTAGAAAAGGCTGACTGGGGCGCTGCTGACCTGGACCAAGCCAAATTGACCATTTTCCAGCAGGTAGACGCGCCCATCAGTCCCAGCAGCGAGGGAACAGTGCACTTTACGTATGGCATCACCAATGCCTTGAGACAAAAGAGAAGAGAACAGTTGCTCGACGTTACACTGTCCGACGTTCGCGACGTTGCAGAGAGATACCTCGTGGGCAAAAATTCCGTCTCAGCAGTAGTTGGACCTCGAATAACCGAGATGAGCAACGAACAATGGGAAATCAAACAATTGCAGTAAGCCAATATGATATTTGGCCAGAATCACCTTGTAAATACGAAAAACCACTCAAAAGTACCGCTCAAACTATAGAATACCCAAAAACAGCCAACTTCAAGATTTTGGAATGGAGAGGGTGGTGAAGAGAGCGTCTTGGCATATCCTGCTATCATTTATACTAAATACGCGAATATTCTTTGACACTCTTCAATATAGTTAATATTGTACACGTCTAGCCTAAAAAATTTGAAGTTTAACAAGTTAACCTTTGAAACATAAACAAGCAAAAGTTCTCAAGCGCCCTTTTAAAGCATGCAGTTGAGCATCTTAACCTTTCTGTGTGCGCTTATCAGTACTGCATTTGCGTTGAGGTTTGAAATCCCTGCGTCCTCTAAGCCAGAACCGATTTGTGTTCGTGATTTTGTCAATGAGGGCCAACTGGTCGTGGTTAATATTAGGAGCGATGGATCCGTTGGAGACGGCCAAGTGCTGAATCTTGTCATCAGAGACAGCGTTGGCAATGAGTACCGCAGGAAGAAGGATTTTGCTGGTCCAATCAAAGTGGCTTTCACCGCACCATCCTCAGCAGCATTCGACGTGTGTTTAGAAAACCAATTGCAAAGCCGTGGCCACTCCCTCAGCAGAAGCGTAGAGATGGACATCGAGTCTGGCTCGCAAGCGCGCGACTGGAACAAGATCCAATCTACCGAGAAGCTGAAACCCGTTGAAGTTGAGCTGCGCAGGATCGAGGAATTGACCGATGAAATCGTGGACGAGCTTGCATATTTGAAAGCCAGAGAGGAAAGACTAAGAGACACCAATGAGTCCACTAACAGAAGAGTCAGAAACTTTTCCGTTGTCGTGATTTGCGTTTTGATCGGTTTGGGTGCTTGGCAGGTCAACTATCTCCACAACTACTTCAAAGCTAAACATATTATTTAGTATAAAAGCAAGACTTAGTACTAGGTATACATAGAAGAAAGCCCAAAAGAACTTCGGCTACCTCGAGGTCCCATTTAAAACATTAAATGCCCCAGCTTCCCTAGTAGGAACGCGAAATCTAGCCAAGTGATATACACTCGGGTCCCGTTTGTGGAGTAGCTCATCATCTCCACCAGCTTCCCGCTGTCCATGTTGATGCTATTGGTAATTTTTTGAAGGTCCTTGATACTGAGAACATGGTTTCTCAACGCCACTTGTGGAAATTGCGAGTCACGTCCGCATGCGTGCACCAGCATAGACCACTGTGCGTCTATATTTTCGCCGTTATTCATGAAAACCAGCAAATGGAACACGGTTTTCAGCAGCTTGTCGAAACTTATAATGTCTGTGCCCTCGATGCAAACGTCTTGTGCTTTGATCATTTTGGTAACATCCTCAGGCAGTTGTAAATCGCTGTAAAATGCTGGTAAGTTCGCAGAAGTCATATCCGATTCGAGACTGTAGTTGGCAAAAGCACTTAAAATGTCGTCCTCGATTTCTGCTGGGATCTTCGGGTTTAGAAAGTTCAGCACGTCGCTATACGACTTTTGACCTCTTTTTTTGCTCATACTTTACAGTGGCCATTACCAAAAGGTCAGTATTCATTCAATCCAGAAAAGAGATTGGCTTGGAGATTCGACTTCGAGCCAAATATGAGCGTAGAAAGCTGGTTGAACAATTGAATGCTTTTAACTAAAGAACGATTATTTGTACATCATTCTGTACTAAGGGATAGGTCAAAATTTTCAATGTGTTTAGCCAACTATTTGACCAACACAAATCCTTGAACCGTTCTAACAACTTGAGATTGCCGTAAAGCTGGCTTCAAGTAACCGAAGAATGTCTGAAACGAAGGAATCGACTTCAGACACGACCGGTAGCGTCGAAAACCGCGCTACAGCGGTTTCAAACGATGCTGAAATAGCTACCAACGAGGGACCTAATCTGGAAACTCCTAATGATGCTAATGCGAGTGGCGAAGGTGAGAGGGCTGCAGAAACTAATAATTCTGAAGTAGAGAATAAATCAGATGAAATTGGCGCTGCCAATGGCGTCAAAAGGCCCAGGGAGGCAGAACAAAATGGTGACAAAAGTGGTGCCATCAACAACATTGAGAAATCAGATGCAAGCGAAAAAAAGGCTGACAATGAAGAACAAAGCCGTGAAGACGACGGCGGAATTAAGGACGCGGATGAAATCAGTAATGTGGACGAAGATGAAAAGGCCACTAAAGAAGAAGGAGAAGGAGACGACGATGAAGATGAAGACGATGATGACGAAGAGGATGAAGATGATGATGAGGCCGGTCCTAGAAAGAAACAGCGTCAAGAGCGGAATCGATTTTTGGATATTGAGGCTGAAGTAAGCGACGACGATGAAGAGGAAGAAGACGATGAGGAATCTGAGCTGGTGCGTGAAGGTTTCATCACCCGTGGTGACGAAGAAGAAGACGACGATACGGCAGGACCTGAGAGAGGTGATCGTCTTCACCGTCAACTTGATCAGAATCTCAGCAAAAATTCCGAAGAAGACGCTCAAAAGCTTGCAAAGGAACTCAGAGAGCGTTACGGAAGAAGTAGTTCCAAGCAATATAGGGCAGCTGCCCAAGATGGGTACGTTCCCCAAAGGTTTCTTCTACCCAGTGTTGATACAGCAACAATTTGGGGTGTTAGATGTAGACCTGGTAGAGAAAAAGATATCGTCAGAAAGCTGCTCAAAAAGAAGTTTAACTTGGACAAGTCGATGGGCAACAAGAAATTGAAAATCATGTCTATTTTTCAAAGGGACAATTATTCTGGAAGAATTTATATTGAAGCTCCAAAGCAATCTGTCATCGAAAAATTCACCACAGGTGTGTCCGACATATATCCTTCTCAAAAGCTTTTGATTCCGGTGCAGGAACTGCCCTTGCTTTTGAAACCGGACAAGTCTGATGATGTCAGACTTGAAGAAGGAAGTTATGTGAGAGTAAAACGTGGTATTTACAAGGGTGATTTGGCTGTAATTGATCAAATCAGCGAGAATAACCTCGAGGTGCTGTTGAAAATCGTTCCTCGTCTGGATTACGGTAAGAACGACGAAGTTGATGCAGACACCAACACCAGAAAGCAGAAGAGGCCTACATTTGCTCAGAGACCACCTCCACAATTATTCAACCCTACTATGGCTTTGAGAATGGACCAAGCGAATCTTTATAAGAGGGATGACAGACATTTCACCTACAGAAATGATGATTATGTTGACGGTTACCTATTCAAATCATTTAGGATACAGTATCTCGAAACGAAAAACATCCAACCATCTGTTGAAGAGCTCGCTAGATTTGGTAGCAAAGAAGGTGATCTCGACCTGACAACCATATCCCAAACTATCAGAAAAGCACAAGCTGCTAGAGTTACCTTCCAGGTTGGCGACAGAGTGGAAATATTGAGCGGTGAGCAGAAGGGGTCGAAGGGATTTGTAACGAGAACCTCTGCAGACATTATTGCAGTGAATCTTCCTCAGTTGCGCATAAAAGCTTTAGAATTTCCTATTTCCTCCCTTCGGAAAATTTTTGAAGCCGGTGACCATGTTACAGTAGTGGGCGGTGACCACCAAGGAGATGCCGGTTTAGTTCTTGCCGTCAAGAACGGACAAGTGACTTTTGTTTCAGATCAGACAAGAGCCAACTTGACGATTTCAGCAAACAACCTCAGCAAGTCTATGGACTCCACACCAACGTCTAGCGAATATGCTCTTCACGATATTGTTGAGTTAAGTGCAAAGAATGTTGCATGTGTAATCCAAGCAGGGCACGATATTTTCAAAATATTGGACGATGGCGGGAAAGTGGCTACTATAACCAAAGGCTCAATTTTACAAAAGATAAATACTCAACGTTCAAGACTAACTGCTGTTGATAACAAGGGAAGTGAAATTAAGATTGGCGATACTGTGGTGGAAAAGGTGGGTGCCCGTAGAGAAGGTCAAGTGCTTTATATCCAAACGCAGCAGATTTTCATTGTTTCGAAAAAGATCACCGAAAATGCTGGTGTTTTCTTGGTTAACCCTATGAATGTCGAAGCTATCGCTTCTAAGGACAACGTGATAGCAGGCGTTGGCTCGATTGATCTCAGCAAAATGAACCCAGATATTGCTTCCAAAATGCGCCCTCCTCAACAATCTCTCCAACAAACACGCGTCGGCCGGGATGTGGCACTCGGTAAAACGGTAAGAGTACGCTCCGCGGGTTACAAGGGACAGTTAGGTATTGTCAAGGATGTCAATGGTGAGAAAGCAACGATCGAACTTCATTCCAAGAGTAAGCACATCACTGTTGACAAGCGGAAATTGATGTATTACAACAAAGAGGGTGGTGAAGGTATCACCTACGATGATCTTGTTAATAGACGCGGCAGGACGCCTAACGCTAGAATAGGACCAAGTTATGTTAGTGCTCCAAGGAACATGACCACCGGCGGCATGCCCATTGGTGCTGGAGGGCCAGGTTCAGCTGCCCTTGCTGGCGGTATGACTCCAGGATGGAACTCCTTTGAAGGTGGGAAAACACCCGCCGTGAACTCTGGGGGATCTGGTGGCGCTTCTGCCTGGGGCGGCGCTTCTACCTGGGGTGGACAAGGCGGCTCTTCGACCTGGGGTGGCCAGGGCAGTCAAGGCGGCCAAGGCGGTGGCGCTTCTGCTTGGGGTGGTAACGGAGCAACCTCGACGTGGGGAGGAGCCTCTGCTTGGGGCAATAAGTCTAGTTGGGGCGGTGCTTCGACTTGGGCATCTGGAGGTGAAAATGGCGCGCAGTCTACTTGGGGAGGAGACAAATCTAGCTATGGCGGTGGCTCCGTATGGGGTAACCGTGACGGTGGGACTTCTACGTGGGGCGGTGGCACCAGCCGAGAAGCCAATCGGGATGGTGGTAACTCAACCTGGGGCAATGAGGCCAATGGAAACAAGTCCGCTTGGGGCGACCAAGGTAATCGATCGTCTTATGGCGGTGGCAGTACATGGGGAAGTCGTTAGATTCAAGTGCATTGTTGAAGCTTAAGAAGAAAATTCAAAAAAAGAGAAAAGGTTCACTCATTGGAATATGAATGCGAGAATTTCATGGTGACTTTCACTCGTGCAACCTTCAGAGAAGGTTGCCACCATCCAGTGTATGTTGGTTTTTTTGTTTGGTTAAAGTTACCAGTATGTAAATATAAAATTAATGTTCATTCTTCGCTTTTAATTGGTACTCAAGCCTAATGTGGACGTTGAATTACTCTGTATTGAAATAAAGCACGGCTTTAAGTGATGTATTGATAAACGTAGTTATTATGTACAGGATGCTAATATGATGGTTAAGACCTAAGATTTATTTTCATTTGCTTGTTCTCAAAAAGTCTAGAGGCTTTTTCTCAGCAACTTTCCTCTTCTTGCCCTCTTTGAACAGGACATGACGCTTCGCTATGGGATCATATCTTACCTGTGTCACTAGAGGAGCACCTCTAGAGATGGTAATTTGACGAGCAAATCCAGTGGCTGCCGTGGATATTAGCTTGATCACAGAGTTTTTGGATTTTTGTTTGGCCATGCCGAAACGATCAGGAAGAGAGCTGGAAGCTTTTCCGTTTGGTTATAATGGATAGGTGTTGAGCGATATGATGGTTGGTATTTATTGACTTCGATTCCAATTGAAAATTGTACAGTCACTTATAACGTGACAGCGCCAATGGCGATGCCAGTGACGGTGACAGTGAAGGTTGGAGCTCAAGTTCAACACTGTTTGGAGGAGGGATAGTAATTTAGTAGATTAGTTCTCTTCTCAAATTATCATTGGGCTGCCTTTAGTCGACCACCTAAATGTTGATGATGGCTTTGCCAGGTGCTGTGACTGTGTTCCAACTTTGGCTTTTCCAGCTCTTTAGGAAGACCTATACCCTGAATGGTCCAAGTCGCTGATAGTGTAGGGGGGTAGGGGGGCTGGATACTGGTGAAAGCTTTCGATTATTTCAGTGATCTACTCCTTTTTTCATATTTTTTAGGTCTGACAATGTTTTTAGTTTGCGTTAACAATCCTTAAGCAGCGTGCGTCAAATGCTCAAGCCAATCCGCAAGCCCCCCTTTCTTCTCTCAAACGAGAATCTAGTCGTGTGATTAAACAGTACATTCCCATAAATTCATTTACATGTGAGGCAAGTGATTGAAGGTATGACGGTAAATATAATTAAGAAAGTAGAGGAATAGAATGATATTTCCCAAGAGAGTTCTGATCCAAATACGGCATCAATAGGTTTTTAATGGGTCATCAATCGCTACCTCTCTTTGGAAGTAAAGGGGATATGTGGGTAGGATGTTTTTCTGGCTTCTAGACCCTTGTGGGCAATAGTTTGAATAGGAAGCCCATAAAGTTGCCCAATTACGGATTAATATTCACCTTCTTCCAGGACTTCTTGAGTTTCGGCTAACATATTTTGTGCGAGTAGATGTCAACGTTAAGAGACGACAAGTGTTAGGTACTCCAAAGGTTTTAGATTTTCAATGAATTTTCTCTTGATCCTCTTCATATCAGCCTTAGTTGCGATTTAGTTGGCGTTCCACTTAACCAGCAAAAGCAATTCAACGGCTAGCGATATCCGTTAAAGCACAAGCATTTCGCCGTCTATTTGTGATTACCAGATTTATTACTTCTTCTAAGGTCACCAGAACTATGTATGGCGAGAGGAAGATTGTTCTGTCTCTTCCATATCGACATATGTCTATTAAAAAACTAAGAAGTAAATATAATCCTGCTTTGCCCAAGTCAGTTATTGGTATGTAAACTTGAGTGAGAGAAGGAATTAAAAATCGACGATCAAAAAAGAACGCCCGAAGGAAATTACAGTTGTAATAAATTTCGAAAGGACACGCCTTTCATATACCCATCATCACACAAAACCCTATTGTGATCAATCCATAAAATTTATAATTCAACATCGCTAAAACAGCAGCCCCATCCAATGTAAACATTTCATGACATGTGCTTACCTAGTGCTCTTTGAACGTCATCGGAATTGACCACAACGCCCTTCTCTGAACATTTAGCCTTAGTGCGTAGCTCAACACACAATCCGTCAATGTCTAAATCTGAATACTTGGGATGCGCTGTAATGCGGTCCCAAATTTCGGTGCACTTGAGTAAATTGCCATCGCGAGCAGGGACAACATCGTAGGCAGAGTTTTCATAGCTTTGTTCGCCAACAGACGATGGTGATGGTTTGAGAGATTTGCCGATCGCATTTTCACCAAAGTCCGTAATTGCCGTGGACGTACTGGACCTTGACGCAGAAGTACGAGAATCAGCAGAACTCAAGGAGCCTTGGGTTTCGGCTCCAGGTGTCGGCACAGAGTTTTGCCTGAACAAATCATAATTGCTTTCCTCGTTAGTCAATTGAGAAACCGTAGGATCGTCTTCGAAAAATTGGTTCAAAACATCATCCGAATTGTTGTTGAACATCTGATCCTCTTGGTCATTGGGGAAAGCTAAAGAAGCGTCGATAAAAGGCAAAGCGTCGGCCTCGTTTGTTGAAGCTCGTACCGTCGTCGCATTCCCAGGTGTGTTAGTGCCAGCAAATAACCATTTGGTAGTGGGGTCCTCCAATTCAGGGCCAAAACCTGAATGTCCAAATTGTGGGGAGTCCCAGGAATTAGTGAGAGGGGCTTCTTGGGGAACATGACCGGCCGGGGCAGGTTTGGCAAGATTGTTCATGAGGTCAGAAGGTGAGGAGACGCTAGGGGAGTTAGTGAGAGCCGTATGGCTACTTTGAGAGTGATTTGAGCGAGGCTGCACCAAAGGCGAAGCCTGGGAAGGATTAGAGGCTGACGAGACCGAAGTTTTCTTGGGAATGGGGCAATCTCGCGTTCCACAAACTTGGTTCATTTGAGTACAAAATTCGGAGACCTGCTCATCAAAATGGGAATTAAAATCAAAATCGTTGCTCAGTGAACCGGAATAGTTTGAAGGAGTAAACTTAGGCAAGCTTTGACTGTCGGAGTTGTAACTGAAAAGATCAAGCGACCCTGACGAAGTGCTTGGAGTATTTCCCGAAAAATTTAAATTCTTGTTTCCAAACGAGGTGTTGGATCCGTTTGTGGACACACTTCCCACTGGAGACCGATAGGTGCCATTATAAGAACCTGATGAAGGAGTGTTTTTAGGGTACTCGAATGTAAAGTTCATCTTGCGTTGCATATTTTCACGTATTTTGAGGGCATCGTCCTTGATATCCGTTGGGCTAGCATCTTCACTGGGGTCGGACGGAGTTCCTGTGGAAGGGTTTCTACTTCCTGACCTACTTCTACTCCTGCTGCGACTTGCGCTGTCGCTGCCAGAACGTCGGCCACGACTGCGTTGCTGCAAACTACGCTGCAATTGCTCACTCTTAGCCAGGTATTGAAGCACTTGAGAATCCGAGGCTTGTTCCGGGCGATACTTTTGAACCTCAGCGATAAGTTGCTGCAGTTGGGTTCGCAAGAAGCCCGACTCCATTTCGTTTTGCTCTTGTACTTTTTCCAGCTGCTGGACTTTGTCTTCTAGTTCCCGCATCTTCTTTTCCTTCCGCTCACGGAACGCACGCTGCGCAGCACGATTTTGAGCTGTTCTTTTGTTCTTCGCCTCCGAATCCAGCGGCTTACGGCCAGGCTTGGATCCCCTGCGCTTGCTCGCCTCATCAATAACTAGAGGAGTATCCAGCTCTCGTTTGATCGTCGTCATATTTGCGGACGGATAGACTTGTGACAGAAGTGGAGCCCAGGACGGCCACTAAAATCGTAATGTGGGCAGATCGGGGTAAAACGCTTCTTACTGACAAAAGAAACCGAGCCTTGGCACTGTGTCAATCGATCTCGTTGTGTTTTTGCCTCAAATCTGGGAACTCGGTGGATCACTGAGCTGTTCGTAGTGCAAAGAGCCAGATTCCTTTTTCTGGCTGCGAAAGATGGGCTTCTGAGAGGCCACTTCGGTATATCACTGAGCAAGCTGGAAGGTCTTGAAGACTTCTAACCTTGAGTAACGCTCCGCTTCTTGTTGGCTTTTATAGCGCGTACACCGGTGTGTCTGCGAAATACGTGGGAGTTTATCTGTGCCGACCTGCAGGAGCTTCAGAACTCGGCTTAGGCTTGTTGGTGTTGGTAGAGTATATGTACCTGGATATTCCTGAAACGACGAGCTTCAGACCTATTCGTTTCAGTTCACAGTTGTCCGTTGATATGTCCTTGGGTGGCGAACTGGGACGGAAAAGGTTACCTTCTTGTGATGAGTAAGGCACCTGGCGGGGCCAGTGCTCCTTAATCACTACCAACGTATTAATAAGTTCGTGAGTAGTGAGCGATCAAGTTAGCGCGGGGTGGCTGGGTGCTTAGCCGATGCCCGAGATAGGGAAGAGGAATGGATATACCAAAGTGACAGCCTGCGGTCGAGCCACAGCAGTCCAAACACTACCAGACGCTGCTTGAGATGTCTTCGGGATGAGGAAGCATTTTTTCGCGGTGCTCTTTCCTTCGAGACATTCGGTGATTCGGCTATCATACCTATATATATATACAGAGCGGGGCCAAGAAGCAACCTCAAAAACCCGGCTTTGAGTGCTCATACATGATGAGCAGGCCTCTCTCTTGCGGCGGGCCCTCTACCTGTTATACAAGTGATCTGGCATTTCATCACGTGACACCGCCGAAGTTGGTGTCACTATGTATTATAATGTCGCGGCCCGCAGACGAGGGAAACACCGGGGAATGTATCTTGACGTCCCTGTCGGTGGCAGAGGCTGATGCACAAGGGCTCTACACGGTGGCACGTGCTGCAGTGTTGTTTGGCTTAATTTTTTACAGCGTAAGACACACATGTTGGAGTGCTGGAAGGCAGGGAGGGAGGGGCGCTGCGTGCTCACGAGAGCTTGGAAGTACGAGATGTCAGCGTTTGCCGCTCGCTAGCTATGCGCAAAATGGAATAACCAAGTAGGAGTGCCCCGGAACAGCGGGTACCGTTGTAGCTTTCCGACGTCTTCGCGTGCGCGTTGAGGTGTATAGCCAATGCAGGGTATGGAACCCGGAGGAGTTCCAGCTTCTAGAGAATTTCAGTCGATCAGCAACCCACACTGCGGTTTCTGGGACTGACCAACCATCACCGGCTCTGGGCGCCGCTGGGGCTCTCTTTGCGCGCGTCACACCCGTACGATATGACCGCACCGTTTCCCTCGCCGCAGGTCAGAAGCTCTCGGGTCTCGCAGCGCGACGGTGTTGTCGAGGCGAGGGGACCACCAGTGACAGGGACCAATGTCGCGCGAAGTGTGCTCCCCTACTGCGGATTTACGGGAATGCAAATGTAGCCCTCGGCCCTCCGCGAATTTCGAAGCCACGACTCCACCCACAGAAAAAAGATCACAGACGCGGCAAGCCATCGAAAGCCCTCCAATGCCCACCGACACTTGTCGAATTGCTAAGACAAGCTGGTGGAATTTCTGTATCGCCTTCATTTTGGCTCCACTCTCGCTCGTTTGGCGTCGTTTAAGCGTTGATCGGGTTCAGGCGTATTTTTTTTCATGCGCGTAAACGAGCATATCGGAAGGCTGAACAGAGAATATATATAAAGGACACAAGGCTCTGGCAGTCAAGCTAACAGCTCCCGGGTTCCATAACATTTGGCAAGGCGGCTCAAAACTAGTTCTCCGAGGTCATCTCCTTTTTTTGGCATACGTCAGCGAGTTTCCAAGTTTCAACACTTTTGCAGGTAGATTATAGCCTTTGTCAGATTCAACTTGCCAACTTTTCGGGTTATTTCTTACCATCACCGCACAATTCCTCAAAAATGACGACTGAATCAGCTCAGGAATTGAGAAACAGACAGGCCAAGTTCACGGCGGAACTACACGGGGACGACATCGGGTCGAAATCGGGACTCAAGGCACTTTTGTCCAAGAACAAAGCTGCGCAGGAAGAGGCGGTAGCGAAATATTTGCGCCATTGGGACGGAAAAACCGACACAGACGCGGAACAGCGCCGTCTGGAAGACTATAACGAGGGTACGCACTCGTACTACAATGTGGTGACGGACTTCTACGAGTACGGATGGGGCTCCTCGTTCCATTTCAGCAGATTCTACCCGGGCGAGAGTTTCACCGCGAGTGTGGCCCGCCATGAGCACTTTTTGGCCTACAAAGCGGGCATTCAGGCCGGAGACTTGGTGCTGGACGTCGGGTGCGGTGTAGGCGGGCCAGCCCGTGAGATTGCGCGTTTCACGGGTGCCAACATCGTTGGTTTGAACAATAACGACTACCAGATTGCCAAGGCCAAGTACTACGCCAACAAAGTGGGCTTGGCCGACCAGCTGGATTTTGTGAAGGGCGACTTCATGAACATGCACTTTGAGCCCGAGACCTTCGACAAGGTGTACGCCATCGAAGCTACTTGCCACGCTCCAAAGTTGGAGGGTGTTTACGGCGAAATTTACAAAGTTCTAAAGCCGGGCGGTGTATTTGCCGTATATGAATGGGTCATGACCGACAAATACGACGAGACCAACCCTGAACACCGCCAGATTGCCTACGAGATAGAACTGGGAGACGGAATCCCCAAGATGTTCCCAGCAGAGGTGGCACGCAAAGCGTTGACCTCCGTGGGATTCGAAGTCACCTACGACCAGGATTTGGCAGACAACGACGACGCTGTGCCATGGTACTATCCGTTGACCGGCGAGTGGAAATACGTGCAAACTTTGGCCGACCTCGCCACGTTTTTCAGAACGTCATACATAGGCCGTAAATTCACCACAACGATGGTGACCGTGATGGAAAAAGTGGGCATTGCACCAAAGGGCTCGCGCGATGTGACACTAGCGCTCGAAGAAGCGGCCGTCGGACTGGTTGCTGGTGGTAAGGCCAAATTATTCACCCCCATGATGTTGTTTGTTGCCAAGAAGCCTGAAAAGGAATAGACTGCTGTATATAACAAATATATATATATTCTAATAGAAGAGAAAGATAAGAACATCGCGAGAATCACCTTTTTACTGCCTATTGCACACCGACAACTCTACTTGCCCCAGCCTGCTCGACGTTCACATGTCATGTGACAGCCACGTGCTCCACCACAGCAGCTGTCCGCTTCGTGACGGCGTTTGTGTATGCATGTCGCGTGGCATTCAACTGTTCGTGAGCGCGGTAAGTCGCTGCGGGCCTTCTCGCGTGTTCCCTCGTGTATCATTCAAGATCCTACCATGCGCACGGCACACCACCTTATCGGAGATCATTCTCTTATTTCCCGTCGCAAGTTTTTGCCAAGAAATGTATGCGTGCCACACCAGCGTCCAGTTATCCAGGACAACCGGCACGAGCTAGCTAGCTACATAAGCCTCTCTGTGGCAATCAAGCTACCCAATATAACGGTAGTCGTGCACATATTGTTTATATTATGGCACGGAGTGTGTGGCCCATCCAATAGATTACCAATCACTGTGTCCGTGGAGGATTTGGTGAAAAAAATAAAAGTTCAGAGAAAAAAACTTTCAAAACGATAAAATGACAGCAGCCTGTACGAGACGGCAACCCACATGTGAAATTGGTTATCTATTCTGGCCGGCAAGTATAAATGTGCTGGTGTCAAGAGATGATATCGAAATAACGTAGATTCGAGATTTTGCATTGTTAGTACCGAGAGATATTATCGTCAACAGGTAAAGCATATTATTGAACAATCTGTGCAGATCCCGGAGCTTCCTTTTACTTTGGTTGCAAATAATAGTTAGATCCTTGGTTTTCGACACTCCGGCATAGTTAGCTCATCGCGAAGCTCACATATTTCCAAAAAAGAAAGCACTTCTACTTCGTTCAGTCAAAGTAAGAGTTTTTGAAATAACAATGCACCACAATCGCAGACACATAGAGTCTCCCCTGACCAGGGACTTACCACGGTCGGTAGGGGAGTTCGCAACCGGGTGGATCCCCAGAGCCAGAAAAGAGGTGACCTGGGGTCGTCAGCTCAACCAAGACCAGACGCACTCGCCAGCGCTGAACGAGCGCAGCAGCGTTTCTAGCGGGTCTTTGAAGTTGCAGGATGGGTCGCAGGAGGACAAAGCGGCCAGAAACGACGTTCTGGACTCGAAGCACCACTATCAAAAAGATGACCATCGCAACAATTACTGGGCCATCGTTACCACGGGTGCGGGGCTTTTCTCCGACGGCTACATCAACAACTCGATCAGTACCGTCAACGCGTGTTTGTCCATTATCTACGGAGACCAGTACTCGAACTCGAACGCCCTGCAAAACGTGTCGTCGATTGCGTTCGTCGGAACCGTGGTGGGCCAGTTGACGTTTGGCTACATGTCTGACGTGTATTCGCGTAAGAATGCCATGATCATCGGTACCGTGATTCTTATCGTGTTTTCGATCCTGGGTGCCGGTGCATGGGGCGTTGGTACCACCGGTACTCAAGCTGGTGGCCTTTTTGCCGCATTGACCGCTTACAGATTTTTCCTCGGTGTTGGTATAGGCTCCGAGTACCCTGCCGGGTCTACGGCCGCTGCGGAGGCTTCCAACTCTCTGCCTGCAGGAAAGCGTAACAGATGGTTTTGCTGGTTCACTAATTTTATGATCGACGCGGGTTTCGTTGCGAGTTCCGTGGTGCCCTTGATTTTACTCAAAATCTGTGGGGAGGACCATTTGACTCCAGTCTGGAGAATAACGCTTGGTCTTGGGGCGATTCCTCCTCTGTCGCTGTTTTTCTTCCGTCTTCGTTACAAAGAGGGTAAGCAGTACCAAAACACCAAGTTCCAAAGAACCATGCCATACTGGAAAGTTTTCAAATTTTATTGGTTTAGACTAACTATCGTGTCCCTTATCTGGTTCCAGTACGATTTTGTCACTTACTCATTCTCGAGTCTTTCCAGTCTTATCCTAGGGGCTATTCTTGGCGACAGCGCATCCTTGACTAAGACTTTTGGCTGGAATATTGTGTTCAACTTGTTCTACATTCCTGGTGCTTTCTTGGGGGCTATATTCGCTGACTACTGGGGCTCTCGTTTCACGCTAGTCATCGGGGTTCTTTTGCAAGCTGCCATTGGATTTATTATCGCTGGGTGTTTTGATCATCTGAAGAAGCACATTGCTGCGTTTACTGTTGTTTTTGGTATCTTTAGTACGTTGGGTGAGTTCAGCATTGGTGACAACATTGGTTGTCTGGCCTCTAAGACTAGCGCTACTCCTATCAGAGGTCAATACTATGGTATTGCAGCTGCGATTGGTAAAATCGGTGCTTTTGCTGGCTCATATGCATTCCCCGCAATCATAAAGAAATACGGTGGTTATGACAATTTGCAAGTACCATTCTGGATTTCATCTGCTCTTTGCTGCAACAGTGCTTTCCTCGCTCTTTTCTTCTTACCAGACGTTGACCAAGAAGCTAACCTTCTCGAAGACGAACTTTTCGTCGAGTACCTTGAAAGCACAGGCTATAATATCGCTCGTCTCGGTACTGTGACCAACGAAAATGACTTTGAAAAGGTGTCTGTCGTAGAGTATTCAAAAAATGCCGGCTCCACGTAAACCTGCAATTCAGTTGAAAACTTCTAATCCATCTAAACTTTAATTCATATAATGTTAATGTTATATCTAAGAACTAGTACTGTATAATCACAACAAAAATGCTCCTCAAAACCTCAATTCTTTGCATTCTGGCCTGGGAGTGGCAGGAGGAAGCTTGGACCAGATCTTTCCTTTCACCAATGCTCTCTTAATTTTTGTAGTTTTTATGTTCAACAGTTTACTTTATGTTGCAAAGTAAATACAATAATTTAAGCGCTGAGGGCGGCAACACATCTGACAGCTTCAAGGACACAATGTCGGATAACATCAAAGTAGCTCTACGACTCCGTAGACCTTTGGGTTTAGAGTCAGTTGATTCTGTGATAGCCCGTGTTGGCACGGAAGAAAAGGGCAATACCATTGATATAAGGCATAGCAAGAAAGTTGAGGTCAAAAGCTTTCAATTTGATCATTGCTCTACTTACTCAGAAGACGTTGGAAGGGACCAGAAAGAAATCTACGAGCAGCTTGCAAGAGAGTATCTTTTGCATGCATTAGATGGCTACAACACTTGCATCTTTGCCTATGGTCAGACTGGTTCAGGCAAGTCACATACGATGAGTGGATCAGCTGAGTATCCTGGAATAATTCCGAGATTATGTCAAGAACTCTTTGCAGTTAGGGAGCTTTATCAAGCGTCAGATGGCCAGACTAGCACTCACTTCAGGATACGTTGCTCATACGTTGAAATATATAAGGAAACGGTGCAAGACTTGCTGGGCAAAGGTAAATGCAGAGTGCGAGAAAAAGCTGATAGGACTACATATGTAGAGGGTCTGCAGGACTTTGAGGTTTTCACAGAGCAGGAGCTTTCGCACTATTTTAATCTAGGTAATATGCGAAGAGTCATCGGTGCTACGCAAGTTAATGAACAGTCTAGTCGGAGCCATGCCATCTTCAGTATTGATATTGAACAGCAAGAGACCAGCCCCCTAGGCCATACCTCCAAGCGAAAATCAAGTATCAAGCTTATCGATCTAGCCGGGAGCGAACGAGTTCAGGCGTCTAAAACTACCGGTGAGCACTTGAAGGAAGGCGCTAATATCAACCGCTCATTGAGTGCACTCGGTAGAGTAATTTCCATGCTCTCGAAAGTCAAAAAGCCAATTTCAATCCCCTACAGAGATTCTGTGCTAACTTGGGTTTTAAAAGAAAGTCTGGGAGGAAATAGCAAGACTTGCATGATTGCGTGTGTGTCTCCGTGTGACTATGAAGAAACTATGTCCACGATAAGGTATGCAACACTGGCCAGAAACGTTAGGAATTCTGCAATGCTAAATTCACATGAAATTTCAAATGGTAAGGAGCAAGTACAGGCTATGAGATCCCAACTAGAAGAACTGCAGAAAACACTGTCTCGAGTTGAGAATCAAAGGGAAGTTGAGGACCAAATGGAGAAAATCAAATTGACGAATCAGTTTCTCGAAGCCAGAATTGACGAGGAGCAAAAGTTAGCAGCCAATTACTATCACGAGTGGGTAGAAATGTCAGCTCAGCGAGATGGTCTCATGCAATTGCTGGGCGGAATTGTGCGAAGCACTCAAGATGTCCAATACAGTCAATTACGCACACTGTTGAAACAGCTGAAGGATCATTCCTGGGAGGTCGGTCAAAAAATTGAACTTTATCATTCGGAAGCAACGGAGTGCATTAAGAGAAGTCAGGAGTAGTATACGCCCCTAGAATACTGTTAGCGACTGAAGGCTACCGTAGGTTTGATATTGTTTGAGACAAAAGATTGGGTTTGATGCTGTTTTTTCGTGAGATTACTAGATGTCTAATTGATAAGTGCTAGGCTGTCTTGAACACGATAAATGCCAAGGGCCCAATGTAAAAATACATAAAGTGACCCTTCTCGTGAGTCACATAACTCCCAAAGCTCTTGCCCACCACAACATGCCATGTGTTTCCATGCTTCACGTCCAATTCCTTTTTCACAACGCCAGCGATCTCTCTTTCTAGCGAAAACGAGTCAACAGCCTTCGAGCTAATTTCAAAAATTGCATCTTTTAGCTCTGGCGACTATTTGGACGATCAATGAGTTAGTAAAATTGGGAGATTAAGTCGTAAGGTCTCTTCAATGGGCTCGTTAGGTACTTACAATATCAGAAGCTTTCAACACGGCTGGAATTTGTCATGTTAGTAAAAAGGAACCCATATAAAAGTTAGCTGGGTAACTGAATCTAGCATACGTTGAGGAGACATCTTAGGCGTGGTCTCTGTGAAACAACTGTACGTTTTTTTAAGGTTGTCCTATAATCAGGATGTGTCGACGGAATCTTACTGTTTTTACCGTACGGAACGAACATGACAAAATCACTATATGCTGGCACCACGATGGAGGGCTACACGAGTGAATGAATTCTGCGTATCTGGGGAGATGAAGGCACACCGATCGTAGTGTGCATATTACTAGAGTCATTCAACGTTTGAACATTCTTATAGCTTACAAGATTCAACGCATACAAGCCTACCAGGAGGATTAAAGTTTTGAACCTATAGTGTCCTGGGCTCCCTCGAAGTCCTCCAAGAACCTATATCCGTGGGAACAACAGAGGTATTTGTATTTGGTCTGAAACATGCATTTTGCCAAGCTTTCCTGCTAATGACAGTAAGCGTGGGCCAGAAGTCATGTTGCCCACGGTTGAAAATAGAGGCGAAACTGAGCTGAAAATAAATTTCTTTCCTTGGACTCCCATCTTCTATTTTATGGGAGGAAACCTTAGTTGTACATCGCGCTTGCTAGACTAGTGCTCATTGTATCACGCTAGGATGACTTGAAGGATTTTTCACTTCACAACTTATAAGAAATCGTTCAAAGGACACTGCTTTTCATGGCCTCTGAAATTCACGATACACTAGTGCAGCCCCGTAACTTTGTGGCCGCTGACACCAAGATTCATCAATCCTACTTGGATTTGAACTTCGTGCTCGTGTATCATGATACTTGATGATTTAATTAAGAGCCATTGCTTAGGTCTACTTACGATCAAGTTCAGCAGTCTCCCAGAGACCATGAACGGGTACGACGACAGCGAGGAGGAGGACAACAATCCCTTCTCAGGTACTAACCACTTATATGCATCTGGAATAGCTGCAGTACCTGATGGTCAAGACGATTTTGTTCCTCCCACATCTCTCACGGAGATTCAAGAAAAAGAAGAGACCAGGGATGAGTTAATGCAGCAGTTGTTTGGAAGTGAAATTCGGCCCAGTAATCAGTCAGAACTTGAGAACTCAGAAACAATAGATGAGGCTTGGCAGGTAGACACCGATGATCCTGAATCGCTGGGCCCTCCACTTTCTATTCAGCATGAATCCCTAAGTTTAGGCCGAGTCCCCACATTCCACCTTCCCATTGAGAACCAAAAAGTAAAGATTATAGATGCTGGCCATTTCCGAGATGCATATGGTAAATACGCCATTGGCTACACTATTGAGTTCGAGGACAAGCAGGTCGTGAGGAGGTATTCGGAGTTCGACACTTTAAGGCACGCCTTATATCGGCTACTACCCACAATCATAGTTCCACCAATTCCTTCAAAGCATCCGCTGATAAGGTATTTTTTGAATCCTTTGAGCGCTGAGAAGGATATAAGAATAATAGATCGGAGAAAGAGGTTGCTTTCCTTGTTTTTGAACAATTGCTATGCGGTACCAGAGGTCAGGGATCACATTGTTTTTAACAAGTTTCTGGATCCGGAACAAATTTGGAAAAATGTCATCAATTCCCCTCCCATCTCTATCATCCCTCCTAACAATTTACTAGCACCACCTTTACAGCCAACAAAACCAAGCCCTCTCCACTTGTTACTCCCGAACGCAAACCACAATCCTAACAAATTGGAGCCTGCAAATATCAAGGATGATACTTGGAACCAGGAATCTCAGTTTAAAGAGGTTGAAACGGTTTTGCGAAAATTCGAGAAAGTTTTGAATCCCCTAGAGAAAACCTCTAAGCAAAATAGGATGCATTTTCAAGCATTGGCGTCTTCGCTGGCCGAACTGGGCGCCTACTATAATGCTTTCAGCTTAGAGGGAAATATACTGACAATTCGTGATCACTTGCAACAAATTGAAGATTTGTCCAAAGGAATCGAAAAGACTGGACAAGCCATCGATGTTAACTACGTAAGCTCTGAAATCGTTGCCGAGCAAGTGACCATCCTTATAGAAGAACCTGTTGCCGAAATGATACAGTCAATTTCGGAAGCCAGAAATGTTTTGCAATTCAGAGAACTGAAAATGGGGCAATATCGAATCGTGGAGTCCACAATCAAGCGGCGTGAGCTGCGAATCAAAAACCTTGAAGAAGCTCAACAGCAGATGGAGAGGTTGGAGGAGGCTCTGCGAAAAAATGCACAGCAGTCCCCAACTGTCGCCCTTGCTGTCCAGAACATGAGGAGTAGAAACACAACGCCAGGATCTCTGACGCCGTCGCCCTCAGGTTCTCAAACTAGCTCCAAAACAGACGGTAGTTCTAACAGGGCTGGTTGGACTGATCTTTTCAAGTCCAGGAGATCTGCTGGCAACGGTTCTCGAACTCGGCGCTCTTCCTCAAATGCGCGAGAACTAGAACCACACCTGTTGACAGACGACGAACGCAAGGAAGAAGTGATAAAGATTAAACAGGAACTGCAAAAATTGAACGAGTGCTTCAAATTGATCAAAAAAGATGTGTACCAAGTCAATGAATCAGTTCACACAAGTTTAATGCATTTACTGTACTACTTGAAAGAAAGGTGCTCCATGATTTTGAAATCGTTTGCTCACGTTCTTTTGGTGTGGCTGAAGGATTCTTTGGTTGCATGGCAAAATGCTAGAGTTGTCATCGATAGTATAGAGGTCTCGTCTCAATGACAATATTGCATACAACTGCTCAATAGTTTGCCAACAGTCAGCTACCATCCAAGAGTTCTATTTTTCGTTGTTGATCGTTTAAGTGACTACTCAAGATCCTAGCGATTATGGAGCTTTGTTACCTCGCGACTTTTTTACTGATATTTCATGACCCCACGTTCAGAATCTATAGATTTTAGATCCATAATTCTTTCTAGAAGCAATAAGACCAGACCATATCAAATAAGCCTCAATGATGCATCGTGAAGCTGACTTGAATTGGTGGTTCATTTTAAACCGTCATTCGTGATCACATTATTGAGCTGGAGATTTCCTCTTTTGCCACCTTAATTCTATACTACCTATATATTGGACATCAACGACAGGCTTTCACTTACTAACAAGCATTAGCATTTGGCATTTGATGTCGGACAGTATTCCCACCATCTTAGGGACGTTAAGACACGAGTCTGATCCTCAACTGTCTAGTCTATTTTACGAGTTTGAGAGCCTTTATGATCAAAAACTATGGCATCAGTTAACAGAAAAGTTAGAAGTGTTCTTCCAGGATGAGAAGTCATCCCCTCTTCGTCTTAGGGTTTATGAGAATTTTGTTTCCAAATTCCAGGATAAGGTAAACCAATTGAAGCTGGTGAATTTCTTACTTCTTTCCCTTAAGGCCAATGACGACATCCAGGCGTCTTTCGAGTATCTTAGCGACTTGCGCAAAACCTTCAAGGATATAGATGAGAAAAAGCAGAGAAATGACGGCTTGAAGTCACATTACGATGGCATTTTACTCATAGATATCGAACTCGCGAGGATACAATTGATACAAGGTAATTTGGTGAAAGCCAGAGACGCTCTCGATGAAATTGAGGCTGTTCTTGAAGCTCAAGATTCTTTACCCCTACGGGTTACGAGCGCATTTTATTCAGCAAGTGCAGAATACTACAGTGTCAAAAAGGACTTCAATTCTTTTTATTACACCAGCTTGTTGTATTTATCCACAGCTGAAAGTTCTCAATCTGACCAGGAATTTTCCGACATTAAACGCCAGGAACTTGCCTATAACCTGTGCATTGCTGCTCTACTGGGTGACAAAATCTACAATTTTGGCGAGCTGCTGAATCACCCGATCATGGAAAGCATATCCTCAGATCCTCAATACGAATGGCTATTTCAATTTTTGAACACGCTTTCCAGTGGTGATTTCAAGAAGTTTGATGAGCTTTCCAAAGAGCGGGTTCCTCAGGTGCCTGTCCTCTCTACACATGAATCATTTTTGAGGCAGAAAATTTGTTTGATGACTTTAGTTGAAAATGTGTTCGTTAAAAACATCAGGACTCTCTCCTTTGATGACATCGCCACTGCTACGCAACTGCCTAAAGATAATGTAGAACATCTTGTTATGAGAAGTATCAGTTTGGATCTTTTGAAAGGCTCCATTGACCAGGTGAATGAACTAGTTACGATTACATGGGTACAACCACGTATTATCAATGCCGATCAAATCAACAAAATGAAAGAGCGACTTGTGGAATGGAATGAAGAAGTTAGCAAGCTGGGAGAGAAAATTGAGTCTCGTGGGAAAAGTATCTGGGTTTGATCACTTATCTTTTGAGACCTGGCGCGTCATGCTACATAGGATATACTTTGCTAAGGTCAAACTTTCATAAACGTCATTATGCTTACCCATATCTGTCCAATAACTTTGAAATGGTTGGTGACGAGCCTGTAGAACGTGGCATAGGTAGTTACTTTGCCGCAGTGAAAGCAATTCATCGCGGTAAGAATGAAGAATGTGTAACTCAACATCGGAGGGAATATCTAACGAGGAAGACTTCGGATCATCATACTCAGTAGTGCTATTGAATGCCTGAAAAACGAAGTAGTCATAAGTCGGATATTCCAATAGTAATTCTGTGAGAGAGAAGATGCCATCAACTAAAAAGCATTGCTTTAAAATGGACCTAATATGCCCCAATTGAAGAGAGTTAACAACTTGATTGTCTAGCGGCATGCTTAACAGCTGCCACGCCAGCGTGGCACCCACTGAATGTCCAAGGATGTGCAATTCATCTATCTTTTCAAGTTTGATCAGTTCTGCAATATTTTCGGCCACGTCTTGGATGTGTACTGGATGCTTGACTTCAGGAGACAAGCGATATTCAATTGCATATAAGGAGAATGTTGGTTGTGAATGCGTCAAGGCTAGCAAGTGCTTAGCAAGCTTCTCAAAGTCCTGAGGTGTGTTCGATGGGTCGATCCAGGCCCCTCCGTGGATAAAAACAATCGCCTTGTGGTTTCCAGGTGCAACAGACTTGTGGAAAGTTGCTGTTTGATCAAATTTCGCCATGAAAGTGTTTGAGTTTGTCTCCAACCTTCTGTGCCTCACTTCTACAACGTCGGCGATTACTTCGACTGGTTGCATCTCTTTTTAAATTGGATCTTTAACGTAACTAAGCAAGCACTAATTTAGGAACAATTGATGCAAACAAACTCTTTGGTTCGCTATCCCGGGGGCTACTTCTTTCGACACCGCCTTCTCAAACCCTACTGGCCCTTCATTTGGTTCAAGTGGTTCATATGGTACAAAATATTTACTTATACATTCTTGTTATTCCCGTTAACTCATGCCGCAACCTTAGGCTTTGACCAGTCGACATTCAAAATCAAGTTCATGAAACCTCTACCGTTCAAAAAGTTCAAAGCTGTCTCAGCAATCTCTTCAGTTTCGAATGTCACGTAAGCAATACCTCTGGAGCGGCCAGTTTCTCTATTCCTGACAACCACAACCTTAGGTATTCTACCGAAAGGAAACAACAATTCGTATCTTAAAGTGTTTTCGTCCGCGTTTTCATTCAATTGCATGATCTTTAGAGTCTTGGCATCGTCACGCTCTCTTTGGTCGCGATAAGCGTCGAAATTGTTACTGGAAGAAGGATCGCGAGCACCGGCTCTGCGAGATGGAGGAACATACTTACCTGCCACAATTTCGCCTTCGCCGCTTCCGGAGTCGCCGCCAGCATCGCCGCTGACAGCAGGATCGCCTCCAGCACCTCCGTTGGCAGCAGTAGCGTCACCCATGGTTTCCTTGAAAGGACAGTGCATGGTGTAATGGTTACCACCACAAATACGACAGGTGATGAGTTTTTCACCGCCCTTGGATTCTTTAGCTTTTTGCTCCTCCTCTTCTTCGATCTTCCGCCACTGTGTACCGAGTCTCAAAACAATCTCTTCGCCGAGCTGTGTGGTCGAATAATCAGGGCCTGGAGCTGAGTTACGCTCAGCACCAAACTTATGCCAATTCTTACGTGCTGCCACCGAACGGTTTACCTTTTCAGTGACTTTGATTTCGCGCACTTTCTGCGTAACTCTGAACTTCTTGCCATTGTCGATCTTGTACGAGACGATGGTCTTGGTACCATCTGGATTCTCCACCACCACTGGTGCAGGAATTGCTAGGTCAGACATAGATACGTGTATACTTCACCTTTTGAAACGGTCCTGGAATTGCGTTAATTCAGATCTAAAAATTTGGGAAAAGGGCACTAAAGCTGATTTTGGTATTCAGTAGATAGCAGCTCTCGACTTTGGATCTGGTATTGGGCTCACCCAGCGAATGTTTCGATGGTCTTCTGTCTGGTCCACATCTTTAGCAGTAGGTAGATTTTTGTCAAGTTTTTCATCCTTCGCACATCATGTGCGACGAGTGAACAAGAAAAATTTTAAGAAATATGACAGTTTTGACTAAAATGATACTTTCCACTGTTTTCAATTCAAAGGCAGCACGACAATTGTTCGCATGGGACACTCGGAGAGAGTGACCAGCACTTGTCTTGCGATCAGTTGACATTGGAATTTAACCATGGACGGTGGCTGCTTTATGAACTCACAAATTTCAGAAATTAGTCTTGCGCCAGTATGGTATAAAGTGACCTTCCAAAAGCTGGACTTTTCAGCCGGAACGGATTGATCGAACGGTGTAACGTCATCCATCGTTTGGATGTAACATACGCTGGCTCCAGCTACGCTGCGTTGCGCGTCGTTTTGTTGGCTTTGGGTCACGCGCGGCGGCGGAGGGCTTAAAGATACATCGGGAGCGAACTGTACGATGGGTAGGCACCAAATTGATTGACTCAGAAGAAAATACATGTTACAACTACCAGTTGGTTGACATACAGTGCTCTTTGACTGGCGTTGAGTTGAACAAGGGAAATGGCAACTCAGTGTCAGTATGGTATGAAGTGATACGTGCAATGCCAGTAGAAGCAACGATGACACAGAAATGCCCCAACCGGTAGCCTGACCATACTGCCAGTTAGTCCAGCCCTAACTGCACCCTGACCATTCGCACCAGGATTCTGCAAATATATTGGCCCAAGTAATCACGGACAGACCACCAAAAGTCGCTTTATATGCTCCAGAGCCAAGTACCAGGCCAGAAGAATTGCGCGCTCGAGTCTTTTACCAAAGTTAGCGACTACATGTGTTTTGCAGTTTCCCTTATAAAGCTCTAAGTGGAGTTGGCTTCCGTGACTGCCATACGGAAATAATATTGACTCATGCGCTAGGGAACGTGATAAGAAGCTGCAGATAATTTTAGCCAGGCACCGGAACAGGCGCATACGTTCGGGACATGTCAAAATACGCTCTTCCCATTTATGTTGGTAGAGGGCCTTCATTCTGCGGTTTGATACGTCTCTCCGTGGTCATTTCGACTGTAAGGTTGGTTCATTAGATACATACAGTAGTCCGTGTTAATACAAAAATTTAAGCCGGGGAAATCTTCCCACCAGAGTTTCTGCAGTAGTATACCATGCATGTGATCATATTAGGAGCGTCGTGCGATCCCATGGACCACTATTCCTAGATCTTTTATGCTCATTTAATATCTCTTCTATGCTCATTTAATATCTCTTCAAATGATACTGCACGGCCTCCATCATTAGTTATGCAATCGAGCGCTATAAGATTGCATATTACGTTTTCGTAGGCCAAATTTCTATGCCCAGGTCACATAGGCAGCTCACCCGCAGCTCTTCTCGCTCCCCTTCCTGGCGAGCTAGTTTCCGGCGCTCTGACTAACATCATCGTGGTCCATTCTGTCATAACACCACTATTTTTGCAATTAACCTTCAGTAAGTCTCTGGTACAATAATGAAAGCTCTTGAACCGCCGCAACGCATAGATTCCAGGCCGTTAAAGCCCACAGATTTGGGGAGCAATGTCCGTAGTACGTTGAGTATCAGAGCCAACGACATCTCGTCAGCCCGGCAAGGCAGGTGTCACACTCGTCGGTAATGATACACCCCGCACTTTTTTCAACAATTAGGTACCAACCTGAGACCCTGACTTGAGACCAAGACTTTTGCCAGCATCAAGTGCACAAGGGTCAAGTATAAGTCAGGAAGTTTAATACTACCAGCGAGCTTGCGTTTGGTTAGCAGTTGTATTGGACTTTGGATTTTTGTATTTTTCACTTTCACCGAGAGCAAAGGCGATCTTTTTTAAGGAAGAACTCACAGATCAGAGAAAATACCCTGAGCTCAGCAGAGAGTCAGGAATACACATACACAATTGATTGCGTCAATTACCGCCTAAGGCGTAACTTTTAGGCTTCTTCGAAAACGCTTTGTGAAGTATGGGTAACAGTCCATCTACTGCTAACTCGCCGCAAAATAAGAGAGTGAGCCAGCTGGCCCACGAGCCTCGGAGCCGTCAGGACTCGATTACGTCGCAGTTGTTCCGCAGCAGAAGCGCAGGACGACATCCGGAAACGGACAAACACAAGCAGTGGAAAATGCGGGTTCTTCCTAGCTCGCGGAATGCGCCAAATGTTACACCGGGCCCCCCCTCGGCGCAGTCCCCATTCCGTAAAAACTACTCCCTGGACATGGTCTCCGAACCAGCGGCTCCCTCCCATTTCACGCTGAAGAAAAGTGCTTTGGGCAACCCGGCCCCTCCGATGTGCATCACGACAAACGCAAGTGCTGACGAATCATCTTCCTCATCCTTACGAGACCATTTGGCAGAGCTTTCTTTACAGAACTCTGAAATACTACCATCGACCGTGACCACCTCTTCAAGTGCTGTTGGCGTCACTGCAAACTTGAGAAACTCGGGCCAGGGTCAACCGCCACATGTGGCAAAACTAATTCGTGAAGATGTTCCATCTGATCATCTATCCAGCATCACTTCGCTCAAAAAACTACTGGTGGAAGGTAAGATTGGCGATCAGATCAATCGTGCTCCGTCCTCTATCTATATTCCAAGAAGGTCTAGCGCCTATTCTGATGCTGACATGTCTGATGACGAGGGCGATGAAGAATCTTTGCTGCAGGGATCTAATGATGTGCTCATCAACAATTCGGTTCTGGAAAATGCAATGAAGCGTAAAAGGAGTACCACCAAAAAAGCGAACGCTTTGGGAGTATCCTGGAGCTCTCGTGAAACACTTCAGCACCCTGGTTTAAAGAAACTGAAGCCTGTCAGCGCAGATGGGGAACGAACAAAACTTCCACAGTTTAAAGTGATGCACGCACGTCCCAAGGAGGGCTCGATGGACTTTGATCTCAATGGTGGAGCAATGGAATTTGAAACAACTGCAACCGCTAACGATGTAATAGAAAACACCGAAAATGGCAGCGTGGAACATTATGAGGGCTCGAACAGTGCTGGCAGTTCACCAATTCTGCAACCGCAAGAAAAGGTGACACCACATCAAGAAGAGGAGAGCATTGATACGCATGTTATTGTGAAGTGGAAAGACAACATTGTGGACCCAAAGACATGCAAGATGTCGATAGTTAGTAAAGACATTTTGGCCGTCTTAGGGACGCAGCACAAATCCAAGAAAATTCCGATGATTTACGAAGCCGATTCTAAATGTTGGACTGCCCCCAATCTTTTTCTGCCTCCTGGAGTCTACAAATTTCAGTTTCTAATAAACGGGGAGCTGCGGCATTCCGATTTCTTACCTACTGCAACCGATTCGTTCGGCAATTGTGTGAATTGGTTTGAAGTCATTCGAGGACACAATGTTATTGAGCCCTCAAGAGATGTCATTTCGACAGGTAACAGCTATTTTGATCATGACGACTTCCATCCTCCTGATACGCCTTCCCCAAGACCCGGGATGAAATCGGATGATTCCTCATTGTCTAATGTCAAGGGTTCTGCAAGACACATAGAACGAACTGGGACGCCATTCTCTGACTATATCGGAATACACAGTAGATCCGGTTCCTTTAGACCCCTGCTAAACCAGAATCGCACCAGTAGCATTGATCTCCTAGCTCCTCTGCCACTCAAAAAGCATGAATATAGTAGCGAAATTCCAGAGCTTTTCAAAGCCAACTTTGACGAGCATCCTGACTTGCCAGCCTACGAAGCGGACCAATCAACGGGTGATCACAAAGATCGTCCAAGTTTTCTGCACCGTGTTCAGGATTGTAATCAAGATGTTTTATTTGCCGACCTGCAGCAAGATGGAAAACTAGATTCGCAAGCTGCAGAAGAAGCTTTTTTACGACAATACCCAACTCCCGACCTACCTGTATATCTGGATTCATCGTTCCTTAACTCGGTTTTTAGCCGATTTCAAAAGAAAAACGACTCTACAAGTAGAGTGAACCATATTGTTCCCCATGTCAATCTCAATCATCTGTTGACGAGCAGCATACGTGATGAGATTATCAGTGTCGGTTGCACAACAAGATACGAGGGTAAATTTATAACACAGGTCATTTACACTCCATGCTACTACGGGAGCAAAGAGGATAGGGATAATTAGAGATATTAGAACCTTCATTTCATATATTTGTATCATATCTGTGTCATGACTACATAAGCGCACACTTAGGCTCACTTTTCTTATGCTTTGCCATCCGTTTCCTTTTAAATTTGGCAACTTTCCTTTTGAGGTAGAGGGCCTCATCATCTAAACTACTCAAGGTCTTCAAAATCGAGGGTACTGGGACACTTTTGGATCTCTCCACTGTGCTCAAAGACCCTATCGTCATCGATTTTGTTAGTCCGCTTTTCACCGACGACTTTGACTTCGTTTTCATCAATGCACGCTCAGTGCCTAAGTCCGAAACGGAAGGCGATGAAAACTCCAATGTTCTTGCCGCCGAATCATGATGAAACGCCCAATCTCCAATACTTTTGATCGTCCTGATCGATCTGTGAGCAACTGATTTATTAGAGTTAGAACGCGATGCAGCAAAAAGTTGAACAATATCTCCTCCGTCGCCATTAATGTAATTTTCTTGTTCATCATCGTCCGACCTGTCCTCATATTCGCTCGCATTTTCGTTACGATATCCACCATTAGCGTCCTTCAAGGTTGTATGATATCCATCGCGGCTCCTCGGCCCATGGACGGCGGGTAAATGTGCGTTGTAAGCTGCCGCGCTACTAACTTGGGAGTTCATTTGAGTTAAGAGTGTCAAGGTTGTTTCTGGTTTGAGCGAGTGATCGGAAAGTGTGGATATCGATGCAGTGGGTTTTGGTGACACTACCGGACGAGCTGGACGGTAGGTCTGTGCATCCGGTGCCACGTCTTCATCTATCATCACCAAAGTGTAAAACAAGACTTTTGGAAAAAACTTGTTCATTTCTAAAACATCATGCAAGGCGAGCATCTGGAGGTTGTCCATAGAAAATTTATCATCGTACAAAAGCCAATCGTCTTTGACATGAGCAACATTAGGATCGTTATTAGATTGCCTTACAGCCGTGAAAAGCTGACGCGTATCCGGTTGTTGTATCAATATAGATTGCAGTACCAGCCTGAATCGACCAAATTTTTCCGATATCGACAAAGATGGAAAAATGGATGTCATTGAGCTCGATCCATTTGAGTAATCAGAATCATAACTCAAGGATCTCAGCGAGTGATCAACACTCGATAATTCGGATACATCGCCTGGAGCCGTAGGAGATGCAGAATTGTCTTCTATAGTAAATGTTTGCGTCAAAAGTTCACTATTATAAGAGGATCCATCTTCGCTGTCAAAAGATGTTCCACTGGAACAAGCGCTGGGGTCCTGGTCGCGTCCGAACGGTTTGCGAAGGTCGGGTCCTTGATTAGATTTCTCGTGAACTCGATGACACTTGAATTGTAATACTAGCTCACCACTATCCTCCTCTTGCTCATCGCCGCTGGAGCTGAGAGACTCCGAATTCTCAACGGTTACCGGACGCGTACTTGGAGTAATTACAGAGTCTGAATCTTTTGATGTTATTTTAGAGGAGCCTGGTTCTGCAGAAATCTCTTGTGGCTCTATAGATGACCTGACACAGTCAAACCCAGTCTCACCACTGATAATGCTATACTCATTTCCGGTAGACTCCGGTCGAGAGAACGCAGGGCTGCGTATGCTCCTACTTCTGGCCGCAAATTCCAAAAAAGATTTATCATTGAAATTGCTAAGATTATCGGAGATGAGATAGTGATTCTCGTGGTTATAGCACTGTTCTTGTGTCAATTTGCGGATCTGGATATACTGCAGGTCGTCTAAGTGAAAGTAGTCCCTCAAGAAATTCTCTAGCAGATTCGTGTTTTCGTGGATATCATCTGGAATAGAAACCAGCAGCAATTTTTTGTTGAAAGGAACAGTCTCTGGCATCAATTGCTCGTTGAGAAACCTTCTCAGCAGAGCCGCCTTTAACTCGTTGCCGTTTAACTCTTCAAAGTTGCCTCGCCTCAAGTTGCAAAGATACCACGCCCAAAGTCCATTGTCATCGTTCCCAAAGTAATCATCGACTCTGACAGAGTTTTCAAGCATTTGGGCGGTCAGAAGTACGCTGCTGGGTCCAAATATGTTGTTGTAGCCAAGAGAGTTCGAAAATCCAGGCAAGGGCAGATTATGGCGAAATCAACTGGAACAGAGGCTGTTTGAGTAGAGTAAGATCTTTATGGAGTCGTTGTCGGTTCCTTCTGTATCCTTTCAGGTTCTACAATCCGTTCGAGCCAAGCTCGTAGGTCAAGAGAATAGTGGACAGCTCTCACAGACGACTTGGACACAAGTCACTTCCTTTGTTGCTACTTTGGATTGTGGCCAATTCGACCGTTTTAAAGCGCCTCCCTCCAGTTTCAATGTGGCTCTTCTCCCTGGATATAAGTAGTTTGCTTCCGGGTTCACGTCGATAGCGTTAGTTGATCCGAGTTTATCACTGTTGATTCTTTGGAGGTCTGTAGCAAATAAACAATAGAATGAAACTCCTAATCAAATCCTTCACAGACCAACCTCCCTTTAAGCATTGTGCGATTGACACTTGGCTACGTACCGAGAACCAACAAATATTTATACTCTGCTGGGTCGGATCTTGACTTTTTCACTTACGTGATTTTTTCGATCATTAGGCAGGGCATTAACGAAAATGCCGCAGAAGGGCCTGGGAAAAAAGGGACCACTGGATTTGCGACCCTGGCGCGGACACTTTACAATGTCAGCTTCAAGCTGAAAGAGAATGTTCCAAGCTCTAGAGAGCTTGCTGAACGTTTGATCCTTTCCTCCAGAAAATTTAGACTATTTTTGAGCTTATTTGTCGGTGTGTCTGTCAAATCTCGCATGTTCTAACTGGTAGTTTAAATCGTAAAGATATCAACCACAGTCTTGGAAGGAAAGAAGCCATGATTATGCGGGCTAGGTAAATAAAAAAGCTTCGTGGATACATATTTACGTCTGCTCCATCAAACCAGGACTCTATAGAAAGACCATGATCCGTGACACCTAAAACAAACCTCTAATTTGGAGTTAAAGTCCCGGTCAAAAAAAAGTAGTCTAGCAAATAAGGACGGATAGTTGAGGCCCCTCAATCAGGGAGGATGAGAAGAGCACAAAACGTAAAGGGTATTAATTGATTAACTAAATATTATGACGGTGGTATCTATATCATGGACGAGTATGTCGCCGAAAATGGATGCTTGTTACACTTGCTGTTGGATGTGTGTGGCCCAGGGTTGACAGCTGACAACATGGTCAGTCACTCTGGGTTTCCAGAATAATTTCGGTAGCAATGCTAAATTTCTCCCCACCCGAGAGAATTCTCTGAGAATATGGGACCTGAGATCTTAAGTTTATGCAATTCTTCCTTGGTGTGGCCGTGGCTACCGACTTCATGGGTGGTATGTGAACGCTTACGACCACTGCCACTGAAAATATTTGCGCTCTGTAGCGTGAATGCCACTGATTGTCGAAAGCTTGCTCTTTTGGATTTCTCTATCCGCGACAATCGGTTACTCTGCGGACCATTCTGGCGATTTCGAGCGAAAGACGCATTCTCCCCTTCGCTGGCAATATGTGTGAGGGATGATTCGTCTGCTTCCCAATGGATATTCTCTCTGCTTAGATCCTCTCTTACCGCATTGGCTTTCTCATTTTTAGAGGCTTGTTCGGTAAGCCTCCAATCCAAAGAAGTTTTCTCATTGTCCAAACTTATCACAGAAGCGGGCCTAGGTGGCCGAGCTGGTGGTACGTGCTCCTTTGATAGTCGTCCTTGGTCGAAATTATCGGTTGTATTCGTAGGCGGAGTACTTTGAGACGTAATGAAGCTAGACTTCCGCCATGCGTCTTCAGACGTTGTGGAAATAGTGCGGCTTTTCTCAAAAGACGACAAAACGGTTCCTGAATTATGCATGGGTAATCCAATTCTAGACTCATTCGAGCTAGACGTTCCTCCAATCATTCCCGTTACCCCGCTAACACTCGACAGACGACGATACATCATCTCATCTAATTCGTCAAAGTCGCCGACATGGACGTCATTCACTTCGTCATCTTGATCATTATCCTCATCCGAATAGTTGAAGTCGAAGTTAAGATCCTCCACGTCGTTAGAATCGTCGACGTAATCATATTCCAAATCCCTCTTATCGTGTCGTTCATTATTAGCATTCCCGCGAATATTCAGAGACATTGGGGCTTCGATGCCAACGTGAGCTGTGTTTGCATCGTCGCTATAGAAATAGTCTTCAAGGTTTTCATCCTCTGCTGAGAGCTGACCTAACAAGTTAGAACTTTCACTCGAATGAGGCGCTTGACTTGTGTCTCCGTTAGAAGAAGAGCCGTGTTCTTCCTTCAAACCTTCCGGGAGCGAATGCGTTACCGCAATGTCATCACCAGACAAATTTTGCAGGTACTGGTTGAGTTTGTAGTACTGCTGGTTATTATAACTCTCGAAGGTATCAGTATTATGAGCGTCAACAGACAGTGGCTCAAATTCAAGCACGGAAAGCTCAACGTTCCCATCCTCGTCAACACTCAGCTCATCATCCACATCTGAATTTTCGTGCAGTCCAATAACTAGTGCCGAGTTGACAGCATTATTTGCAGAATGGTCAACAGATGTTACGTCATTGATATCCGAGTTTTGAAGAGTCTGAGCCAGGTTGCCCTTGGAGGTATTGTTGTGAGCGCCTGCATAAAAGAAATTTCCGTCGCTGTCTAGATGATAACATAAGCCAGTGCTCTGACTGAATATCATATTGTCACCCACAGGCAGCAAATCATCGTCATAGTTCTCTGAACTACTGTCATCGAACTGTCCCTGGGGAGCAAAGGGATACTTTTCGAGATCTCGATACGATTGTGAATCAATACACTGCGGGGCCATGAAATATGCTGCCACGGCATCTTTATCGACATTCCACTTTTTCTTTAAGGCATTCAAATTTCCGTAGACAGGTTTTACCTTGGAAAGACGGCCAAACATAAACAATGATACCAATATCCATGAAGATAAGAAAATCAGAAACACGGGTAGTAAAATTATTATCCTCTTCGCACATTTGAAATTAATGGTAAAAAGGTTGTAGGCATTCAAAGCACCTGAGCCACTGTCGCCCTCGTGATTATTGCCTTTAGAGTTGCCGGCCGCACCCGATCCTGGGGAACTTGAGCTTGAGGCCCCACCATCCCCAGAAGATTCCCCGCTGCCAGAATCTTGAGAATTGATAAGGCCGGTGAGTGGAATAGTTGGGTCAATCAGAAGAGCCAGCGATTTCAAGGAAGCATCAGGGTTCTTGTATATTCCCGAAGCATTGTTCAGTACCATGTGTTGTAAAAGTTCCACCGCGCTCGAAGGGAAATAGACCACAGCTACCGAGCTGATGTATGAGTCTCCAGAAACTATCAGAGGCATAATAGAATTCACTGTAATTTCTGAGAAGTTCGATTCAAGAGCATCAAATAATCGTGATCTGTCAGTATGTTGGCTATAATTTCCAGAGGTAACTAGGTTTTGGCTGTCGACGAGCACCCCATCGAGACTTCGTTTCTTAGTGATATGAGAAGTCATGTTCAAGTGTGAGCGCAAAGTAACAAAAGGATATTTCAGAATGTTGGGGAGAAAACTGAATATCTGTGCGGAAGCCAAAGGGTTGTTGATTAGAAAGGGGTAGTTCAGTTCTCTTTTGAACCCAATAGTAATAACTGAGTAGTTGTCCGGTTTAGGGACCGCAGTGGGTGGTAAGATTACTTGTGGTAGAGTAGCGGTGGCACTAGCATCGAAGCTGGCCTCGGAGGCAGTTGAGCCTTGGTCTGACGGCGACTCTGTGAGAATATTAGATGGGAGCCAATAGGAAGTTGAAGAGTACTGCGAGTTCTGGCCATTGCTGATGAGAGAGGTTCCACTAGTTGACAAAAGTGGAGAAAGTGTAGCTTTTGATGGTGAATCAGAACCACTTAACGAGGGATTGATGGCAGTTGAATGTGAAGCAGCATTTGTTGATAACTCCAGAGAGTTGGTTATAGCGGTTGTGCTTAGTACCTTAGTTGGGCTCGTTGTCATCTGACTACTCATGTAAGTATTTACAACATCAGATAAGGGAGACGAGGGGAAACTATTGGTCTTCGATAAACCCTCCTGGGGGATCGAACCTGTAGAGTGGGTATTCTTCACAGAAGCGCTTGAAAAGTCGACAATGGCAGGAGTGGACGATATAGTTGATGCAGATATAGGCCTGGAAGTAGATTGTAAGGTGGCATCAGAAGTTGGAGCGGCTATAGAATGCAAAGATCCTTTAGCGCTTGAGCCTGTTGATGAGATCGAAATGTGATGTGTCTCAGCAGAGTTCGACGTTAATAAGGCGGAGGCCATGGTGATTATAGTAGCTGATTCTGAGGATTTTTTCGATATTCTATCACCAATCTCAGAACTTGGCACGGCAGAAGCGAATGGCATGGTACTGTCACTGCTAGATTTGGAAGGCGTCCCGGTCGCCAACAAACTTCTGGAGGCTTCACTAGTCAACGAGATTTCAGTAGACACTAATGGCCGCAAACTTGAATCGTGACTAAAAGACAATCCCGTTGATGTTGCAAATTCACGCATGCTAGTAAAACTGGAGGTGTAGTCGGAAGATGTTCGCTCCGTACTGCCCTGAGTCACAGAGAGCAATGAAACTGAATGCATGGTTCTTGTGTCGGTCGTAGAGGTTGAAACAGATGAAGCAATCGTGCTCGAAGGAGAAATTGATGCAGAAACTGCATTACCCATGGTATTAGAGGTGGAGGTTGTGATAACACTATGAGAGGAGACAGGAGAGTAATCTGACATTATTTCGCTCACCTTCGATGTGGAAAAACTTGAATCAGTATGACCCAAAAACGAAACACTCCTTGGAATGGAAGTAGTAGAACGACTTGTTTGGGAGTCTTGTGGCACGTTGGTGGCCAGTGAAGATGAATGGCCAGTGGTGAAACTGGTCGTCGCCCTAGTGGAAGTCCCGGAACTAGGAAGAGATGAACCTTCCGTTGGTCTGAATTGGAAGGACGCTTGAGACGTTGATTCGCTATTGGAGGTAATTCTAGATTGTGTTATAGCGGTACCTTCTGTGATGCTACTGGAAATTTTGTCAGGAAAAGAAGTTAAAGACGTTTGCTGGTTGGCGGTAGTTGACGACTGCTTCATAGATGATTCCGGGGTGACTGACATAGAGTTTGCAGTTGAAATAACAGCTGATTCCGCACTTCTTGATTCTTGACCACTGATGCTGTATGAGCTTGTACGCCTATTAGGCTCAGGTTCACTACTTTTGATTGATTGTAAAGCGGCGTCGCTGGAAGATGTCGTTGAACCAGGGGCACTGGAATCGAGAGTAGTGGGTATTGAAGTTTGAAAATCTGATATCATGCTACTAGAAGTTGATGGCTGTTTCGCTATGGTGCCAGTAGCGCCGGTTTCTGAAGAAGCTTTAACAACAGATGACACTATACCTGAACTGGAAGTCAAAATCGCCTGCTCATCCGGGGCAGGGGCTGTTGAAGCGCTTCGCGTCCCTTTTCCGGTGGATGAATAGACTGGCGTCTCTGTTGTAGTAGGACTTTGCGTTTTACGTTCAGCCGACTGGATAGAACGGGAGCTAGAGACGAGCTTGAAAGAAGATATCGAATTTGATATTGATGTCTTACTCTCGACAGCACTGGCAGTCATGTATCCGCTACCGCTCAATGAGGACGCCTTATCGCTCATAATGTTAGTGGTGCTCTCTGAAAATGAGTTTCTGAACGTCGAACTCTTAGAAAGTTCGGAGCTCATGGGAGTTGAATAGTCAGCAGAGGATAAGCTCGCATACGATTTCATGCCCGATGACATTACGGTGCTTCGATAATGTCCAGACCCGCTTGGTTGCGAGCCCGAAGGAGAGCGATCGGATGTGCCAGAGGATGCGAAACTGGAAGAGTCAATAGCAGCAAACGCAAAAGATTGTGAAGTCAAAGACTGTTCGTGGGCAGAAGAAGTGGAAGATGTTGTAGCTTTACTGTCTGTTGGTCTTGAACTTACTGTGTCTGTAAGCCCTAATGCCGAACTGTCTGTTGGTCTTGGACTTACTGTGTCTGTAAGCCCTAATGCCGAACTGTCTGTTGGTCTTGGACTTACTGTGTCTGTAAGCCCTGACGCCGAACTGTCTGTTGGTCTTGAACTTACTGTGTCTGTAAGCCCTGATGTCGAACTTTCAGTGGAGGAAGATATTGAGGCTCTGTTTAATCCCACAAAAATTCCTGAAATTTGATTACCTTGCGTGAAGTAGCCTGTGGAAAATGGTTCTAGAGATTCGGAACCTGTGTCGGTAGATACTATCGATTTAGTTAGCGAGATATCAGAAAGCTGACTAGAAAATGAATTTCGAGCTGAGAAATCTGCTGTAGTTATCGTCCTTGACAGACTGTGTAAAGAAGTGGATGACGTGACGCTTGATTGGGTGGGATTTTCGGTGGAAGCTGAGAAAAGAGACCTAGACTCCTGCGAAAGGGTAGATTGAAACGAGGAGGTTTTATCAACTGAAAAGGAGGAATACGTCAAAGGTGAATTGGATCCCAAACTGGTATCTATTGTGGAAGCTGACTGTGTAGTTCCTGGTTCGTAGCTTTCTTTGGTTGGATACCTCGAGGACAGTTCTGCTGAGACGGCCATACTTGACTGTTTCCCAAAATGAGATGAAAAGGATGATGAGATGTAACCATTAGATGATTTTGATGTTGCTGCTGCTGAAATTGTAATTATGGGGTACTGAGCAATGGAAGATGACTTGTCTGCATCTTCGGTAGTTCTCGCACCATCATCAACAGCACTAGAAGCACTCGGTGTACCACTAGAGGCAACAGAAAGGAAATACGTGGATGAAAGCGAGGTTGGTGACTTTACACTTGTGGAACTAGCTGATTGCTTTGAAGAAGAATCTGACGTGCTTTCAAAAGAGCTATCAAAAGATGGATTAGGGCTGCCTCCCAGTTTTGACTCACTCTGCGAAGATTTGGTGGAGATGCTTTTACTTGAGGAAGACGTTGAAAGTTTGTAATCTGAAGACAACGTCAATTTATAGGTAGCCATGGAGCTTGGTCGTACCGACGTGTCAGAAACTCCCTCAAGGCTAGCTGATGACGAGCTTCCAAATTTCTTCGAACTAGACGAGAACGAAAGACTGGAGCTGGAAGATGTTGTCAAACTTGACGGTAGTGACGATAGTGACATACTGGAGCTAGCGGTTTTCTTCAAGCGTTTGGAAGACGGTGAACTGTACGTTGTGGCTGATCTAGAGGAGAGCGACGGACTTCCTGTTAATTTGTAACTTTTTGATGACGAGCTAGACAACCCCGCCCAGCTTGACGATTTCGGAGGGTCGGAGCTCAATGCTTCCTTTGAGTTTGTCGATGACGACGGATTGGAAATGAGTCCATAACTCTTTGATGAAAAGCCCGAACTTTTTTCCAAACTCGATGATAGCAAAGGACTGGAACTGGATGTTTCCTTCAGGCTTGAGAATGACAACAGATTGGAAGTAAATTTAGAAGTTGTTGGTACTGAAGAGCTTGACATTCCCCCCAAGTTTGACGATGATGGCAGACCCGAACTGGATGCAGAAGTCTGTAAGAGTGAAGAACTAGATATCACCTCGGGGTTTAGCGATAGTGATGAGCGCGAAGTGCGCTCAGAGCTTTGCGTTGATGATGAGCGCGAAGTGGGTTCAGGGCTTTGCGTTGATGATGAGCGCGAAGTGGGTTCAGGGCTTTGCGTTGATGATGAGCGCGAAGTGGGTTCAGGGCTTTGCGTTGATGATGAGCGCGAAGTGGGCCCAGGGCTTTGCGTTGATGATGAGCGCGAAGTGAGCTCAGAGCTTTGCGTTGATGATGAGCCCACGCTGAACGCGGTGACAGAGTTGTGACTGGTCCCGGTGGACTCTGGTATACTAGACGATGTAGCGGCCGCGGAAGACAGGGACGGTGAGCTCGACAGCGCGGCAGATGAAGACGAAAGTTCAGATGCGACCCCCGTACTCGAGGACAAGTCGTAAGTCTCTGAGTTAAACAAGTTCCCATTTGTTACAGAACTTTGACCTGAGCTCGCAGACGTCGAGGCGGAGTGCTCTGAGCTGCTCTTGGGTTGGGTTGAACCATCTGTATCAGTTTGTTGAACCGAATCATTACTCGAGATCGACTCCTCCGCCTGCGGACTTTCTGTCTCTACTCGATATGCACTACTTGCTCCACTTGCCGCGTCCACAAATACCAGAATCCACGCAAATAGACATATAAGAAACAGCGACCTCGCACCCAAACTCATGAGATGATAGCCGAATGGATTCTGCTACCTGGCGAGTTTTATTTCGAAAACCTCCCAGAATTGACTGTCACGTATTGCGATGAGTCGTGGCGGTAGCCAGCGAGATTTTCAGGACACCAAAGTTCTCCGCTTACCTGATAGTTGCTGAACGCTTGGGATGATTGTTATCTTCTGTCAGTTGGTGGCCTCATTCTTCCACTTTTCTAAATAAAAATCGGATCTTATGAGTACAACCGAGTACTCTAAAAAATTCTCGAGAAGAGTCGCCAGGCATCGGCGGCTACTCATTTATTTCAAATAGTAAAGACATCTTATAAATAACACCAGCTCTAACAAACCTTCTACAGAAACCAGCAACTATGGTAGTTTGAGACCTCAAATTGTATCGCGGATCAACCTTCGTTTGCTTTTGTGTTAGGATAACTTAAAAAATCAAAACTTTAACTTAGACTAGAATCTTGTTGATTTCACTTCTCGACCCACTCCATAGAACTCATCTGTGTAAGCCTACTGAGAGCCCTGGCAAATGCGAATCGCTCCTCGTCAAGTGTGAAAATGTTGGAGTCAAGTGGCTTGCCTAACACCCCAGCACCGGGCTTTTCAGAGCGCAACTGATAGTCATTAAGAACAGCCTCTGGTTCGACAAAAAGTTTTTGGAAGGGGCCCGCTGCGGTAGTGGCCAGTTTCCCGCCATTGTCGTAAACGGCGTCTAGAAATGTGATGAATCTACGGACTTCGTCACGTACGTTGATAGATAAATATGGAATATCGGTGATGACAAAGCTTTTGAAAGAAGTGGAAAGGGCCAGGTAGTCCCCGGCCGCAAGTGGCTGGCCGCAAAGCTCTTTGAAGCTGAACTGTGCCACTCTTTGTGGTGTGCATTTGGGAACGTTTAATTCTCTGCCCCACACATTCAGCTTATAGTCTGTGAGGGTCTCATGGACTGGTCGCGAGCCCGTTATAGAGACTTCAAGGCCATCTTCACTCTCCAGCTGAGAGAAATAGCTGTACCATTGCTCGATGTGTTTGTGTCTCTCGGAGGCGCACTCGGGGGATCTGTACTTGGTTCCCTTACTGGGAAAGTAATACACGGGGGAAACAGGCTTGCTGACTTTTCGGTAATCGGTTTTGGAGTCCAAGTTCACCACCTGCGTTCGTGCCTTCAAGAGCTCTATGCAAGGAATAAAAGACTCACGCTGGATACCATTGATGTACAGATCATCCGGTTTGCGGTTGCTTGTAGCAAACAGCACGACCCCGTACCTGGTGGAGAGTAGTGCTGTTATAAGTCTCCTAAGCATCATAGCGTCAGCAACGTCTGTAACCTGAAATTCGTCAAAACATAGAACGCGGGATTTTCGAGCGATTTCGGTCGCCAGAAATGGGATAGAGTCGATGTCCTTATGCTTGGCAGACCCCAAAGCATCCAAATTAAGTTCGTGCACGAGTTCGTGCGATCTTTTGTGAACATACTGTATGAATTGGTGGAAGTGCATCCTACGCTTGGAGAGGTGTGGCGGGATGGTTGAGTAGAATAGATCCATAAGCATGGTCTTCCCGCACCCCACGTCGCCGTACAGATAGAGGCCCTTGGGAATACCCTCCGTCGAGTATTTCTGTGAAAACAATAGCTTGCCCAAGTAGCTAGATCTCCAGCCCACCTGGCTTAAGGCACTGGGATCACGTACTTCAGGAGGCCTGTAATTAACCAAGTCGGCATGCAAACCACTCAGTGACTTTATGACACGCCTTTGATGCGGATCATCTCTCAGTCGTTCCTTATCGACAAGCTCGTCGTATCTTGCCAATGGACTACAGGTTCGGGACGAATAGCATGCCTTTTGAACCCATACTGTCCCACCTTTCGCATATATGCGAGAGCCCAGCCGTAGTCTTTCCATTAGGTATTAGAAGCGGCAAGAGGTGTGATGCCTTTATCAACGATACTGGTATTAGTTTACCCCGATACAATCGAACAGCTGTTTATCGCCGCTCAAGAAACACAGACATTTTTCAGTCTAGTGAATATACAATAATCGAATTGGCGGACTGAAAGAAATGAAAGAAAAATGGACAGTAGACATTACGATGCGCTTTTAAGAGTCCAGGTCCGATCTGAATTTTGAATGAAAAGGATTAAAAGGTACTCCAAGTTACTGCCGTTTCAGTGTAAGAAGGAGCAGGCGTTGTAAATGTCGCTGAAGATGTACTCGAGTACCGCATCATTGGAAGATCTCAAAATTGGATTGGCTATATGACGCTACAAGTTGCAAGAAGTACAAAGCGGTATTCTCATGGAGGGCCTAGAAGCTCAATTACGTCGCCTAAGGCTAGATAAGGGCCTTGTAGATGTTACATCTGAATTTCGCGAGCTGGCGAGCCGAATGGTTCCCGAAAGTGTGATAAAAGCACCGTCTTTTGATCTTTTCGAAGGGACGCACTCTCTGGAGATTGACAACCCAAAGCTAGACTCCAGCTTACTCGCGTTGACGGAGAAGGAGCTAAATTTTGACTGTACTAAAGTTTACGGGGAAGCAACGGAGCAGAAAGTAGAGTTTGTCACGGCTGTGGTGGATCGTCTGTGTAGAACCATTGTGCTTTGGCTTAACGACTTTCAAACATTACCAACGACGGTGCTAAGTTGTCGATATGTGGCGCATATCCTGTGTCAGTTCACTGAAGACCCTTGTGCGGACCTTAGCTCATGTCAGCTAGAAACAGGAGACGAGTTGTTCGATCAGGTCCTGGCTAGCTGCGTGATCGCCGTCTGCTATTTCGTCAAATTTGTGCAAACGCTATTCAAAGCCGGCGTGGTGTATGAGGAGGAGGATTTGAACTGCAATGCAATGGGGTTAAACGTCCTGTCTACGGTTCAGCTACCAACCGTGAAATCCCATCTTGCACGTAGCCAAAAATTGCTGGAGAAGTCGTATCCACAGGCACACCAACTGCAAATGTTGTTGATGTTACTTATGCATTTGGTTGAGGTTTACGGATTACTTCCAACGTACTTCGGATCCACTTCTCAAGTGGATCATGAACATACGCTTAATAAGTTGATTGAGACCTCGCGGGATTTGGAGCAGTTCCCGCTGCCAGACGGTACGGTTTACCAAGGTGCATTCTCTGCTGTCATACAGAAGAAAATGTCCAACCAGTTTCCTCCACGGGACATCATCCTACCGACGGGGAAAGAATACACTGCACTCGCCGATATGGTGCAAGATCTACGTTTTGTGCTCTCCGTGGACCAAGCCAAGACAGTAACTGAGATAGCGCAATTCTCTCGTTTTTTCAATCGTGTTCGACCACTACATGTCGTGGCCCGAGCATTCTATCCACTAAATTTGATGAGGGATGACCAAACGGTACTGGCTCAGTATACCTTTGACGAGTATTCACAGCTTCACCTAGAAGAATTTTCTTTCTGTGACACAGAACTTTACAAACTGTTGAAGAATGAGCCCCAAACGTCAGGAGTAAAACAGAAATTCCAAGACTTCCTGCAAGAGATTTCTGGCGCTCTTTTCGAATGGTACCAGACTTCATCCCAAAATCCATGCCGCTCTAGGCAGGGTTTTAATCGACAGCTGCTGATGTGGGATTCTTTACAGGCTCAAATCGAGACTTACGAGCTGGAACTCGAATCTCAAGGTATTGCTGATCAGCTAGAGGATGGTAGCTCATTCATGCCCTTGACAACCTGGGTCTTCTACATGAAATTGAGAGCCATGTTAGACTTCGTCCTGAAAGGGTTTGAGTTAGATGTTTACAAGCCATGGGAATTTTTCTCCATGTTCTGGTACAGCTACTACCTAGCACAACATCTAGAAAATACGTTGCATAGAGTCCTCAACTTCATAGAGGCTAGAATTGACTCTATGGTGGCCTTGAACAAAAAAATCAAAAAACTGAAAGCTGGGGAAAAGAAGGAGAAGCTACGAGAGGCGTACCGGGCGGGTATGAGCTCGCAAATGCCGGTTTTAATGAAAAATAAGGATTTTATCAAGTACAGCCTTCTGGATTGCTCTGTGATTAAAATCTTGTCTCTAGCACAGGTGTTTCAGTTTGCGGTCCTGAAGTCCTTCGGTTTGATTGATAATCAACATCCTGGCAGCGGGAGGTTCTCTTCTCCGGAGCGTGTTCATAAGCTTCGCTTCAAGACTTTTGCATCTATTGGAGTCCCTGAACTCCCATCCTATGGCTCATTCCAACAAAGCCTTCAAGATTTTGTCATCACCGAGCCGATGTTCGAGACCAAACTAGCTCGGTCGCTCGATTTCAATGAGGTCGAACTGAGCAAGGTCAAGAGCTCCTTGCAATCTGTATTTCAAGATATAGAGGCGGATTCTGGTCAAACTAGAGCTAGAGCCGGCACTCAACTGGTTCAGAAGCAGGCTCTTGAATATTACCAGGGCCTTTTGCGGTCTACAGACGCCCTTATCATCAACGGCAAAACCTTGCGCAGCAAGCTGGGTAATAGACGTCGCGACGACCTTTCCACAGCCTACACTGTTGGTATCTCGCGCACGCAGGGGGGCTGCTCGTACTTCCCGCTCTTAAAGCTCGATCAACGGAAACCATGATAAAAATGGCACGGTGCAGCATCCAGTTTACTGCCGTGCGCAGTATGTTACGCATATACCAAGTTAAATAGACAAGTGATACATTAGCGTTCGCCCACCGCCAGTGTCGGCGTCAGCGTCAGCGTCAGCACCAGTGTCAGCGTCTGCGATCTCGGATGTGGTCCACGTGGTCTCTCAGCACGTGAGTTTGTCAGTTTACTTGTGACTGCTCATATTCCACACCCATACATCTTTCTGATCTGTCACACAAAAAGGCTCTAGAGTGACGTAGCTTTTTGGGAGCATGTCCAGCAAAACACAGACACTGGGCTGGTCGGTCGGGAACGAAGGTTTTCGACCTCGGGCGAGGGACTATAGCCTATACCGCCTCTATTTCGGCCATTCCAGCCACCGTGCACCGGTATATTCTCGGAATTGGGCTATATTTTCGCTATACACGATTTATTACTTCAATTTTTGCGTGGGTCGAAGGAAATATTTTTTTGTCAAAAAAAAAAAACTCAAGCCCACGCACTCCAGCCTGGCTGCACCGCGCTAGGCAGGGACATTCCTCTACGCCCGCCTAGCTGTAGGCTGGGATCCTACTGGCAGCGGGAGACTCACCCCACTACCGGTCCAGCAAACTGGTAGTAGGTGAGCCTAGCTCTGGGCGGGATCCGTCCAATGCTCGGACAGGCCTCGCGAGCTTGGGCTCAGCACCCGTGGGAAACTGAATCCTAACAACCAGTGCCAAAGAAGCATTTAGGTGAAAATGTTCCATTCTATACAATTGTCAGATTAGTTAATTGAAGATAATTCTACCGTACCCTCAAGGAAGATCGTCAATAATACAAGATGCCTCCAAAGTTTGATCCAACTGAAGTTAAGTACTTGTACTTGAGAGCCGTCGGTGGTGAAGTTGGTGCTTCCGCTGCTTTGGCTCCAAAGATCGGTCCTTTGGGTTTGTCCCCAAAGAAGGTCGGTGAAGACATCGCCAAGGCCACCAAGGAATTCAAGGGTATCAAGGTCACCGTGCAGTTGAAGATCCAAAACAGACAAGCCACCGCCTCTGTGGTGCCATCTGCCTCTTCTTTGGTCATCACTGCCCTAAAGGAACCTCCAAGAGACAGAAAGAAGGACAAGAACGTCAAGCACAGCGGTAACTTGCAATTGGAAGACATCATCGACGTCGCCAAGCAAATGAAGGACAAGTCTTTCGGTAAGAACTTGGCCTCCGTCACCAAGGAAATCTTGGGTACTGCCCAGTCCGTTGGCTGCCGTGTCAACTACAAGAACCCTCACGACATCATCGAAGCTATCAACGCTGGTGAGATTGAGATCCCAGAAAACTAAGTTTGCTAGGGTCGCAAGAAACAAATAGTGGGCATTAAAGAAAAACCTGGTTCCAACATCACACATTTTTCTGTATTTTCTAGTCTAGGGTTTTTTTTAACAAACAAAGAAAGAAACTTTAATGTATCTCCGTTGCCTTTGGTGCTGGTCCGTTTTTGTTTTGCACCGCCTCTTCCCATCTTGCCTGTGGCTTCAGGGAATATCAGAATTACCGTTTTGATTAGCAATTTCCTTCCCTTCGCCCAACAACCTCTACTAACCTGAACTGAAACTTGGTTCTAATCTTAACTCTTGCTTCACAGTTTGTCTACACTCTGGATCTCAGCCAGGGATTTCAGTGGGTTTTGTTCAATGTGGAACGTTTCGACAAGTACACGTTGGGCTGGCCCGTGAATCTCTAATTCTAACTCCGTGTTGAGCTCCAATTTAATAGCAAACAAGATTTATTCTGTCAATTACTCACCAAGATATATCGAGCAGAGGGGTGTTCTCAGAATTCCTCTCGCAGTGGTTATATTGGTCCATTTCAATGACAAACATCTCTGCCTGTAGAATAGTAATTGGTAGAGGAAAACTTCTTGAGGCGTCTATAACAGTTCCTTGCCAACAGGCCCCGTCGGCCAGGGCGAAGTTGTGGTCGCACAGTCGTGGATTCTTTATGGCCAGTCACATCAAACGTAGCTACTGTAATGTCATTATAGTAATGACCATTATGAGTGGACTCAAAGAGATCTTTATGTAACCAAGAGTCAATTCACTAAAGGATTATTCTCAACTGTCCGACCAGGTTCCTGGTCAGCTTTCCGATGTCTGCAGACTCTGTGGATCAAGTCTTTGAGAAGGCTATCTCAACAATTCATACGTTATCCTCCCTTAAAGGCTACAATTCGCTACCACGGCCTCCAGCCAATGTCAGAACGGAGCTTTATGCCTTGTTCAAGCAGTCCACGGAGGGAGATGTGGAGAGCGTTATTCCTAGGCCCACGGCTGATGGGGGGTCTCCGGAATTCACCGTGGCTCTGAAGAAATGGGATGCTTGGAAAACAAAGTCCGGTATGAGTCAAACAGAAGCGAAAAAACAATATATTCAGCTGCTTATCTCTAGTATGAAATCTTACGCAATGGGAACGTTGGCGGCAAGAGAGCTTCTGGCAGACTTGGAATTTCTATGGTCACAAGTGTCTCATACGCACCCGCCGGAGAACGACGACAATGGTGGTTTGATTATGGCTTTGCAGGACGACTTGCAAGATACTAAGTCACTACGTCTGCGCAGAGAAATTTACGAGACCCTTTTTGCACTTAATGAGCAGAAGCCCGGCCACAGAAATACCGGATATCTCGATGGTGGGCAAAACGAGGCCCCAGACAGTCCCCCAGCATCGAAGCTTTCCAGGCTACGAAGAATGCTACGTTACGTTACCGGGTTTTTCATTCGTCAGTTGTGGAAATTGGCCAAGATACTGTTCACTCAGAGCCTGATAGCAGCTGCAGCCATCGTTCTGGCAAAACATTTCCAACCCTTATCACCACTAACCATTGAGTGGGCCCCTACTGTGGACCGAGAAACCCAGACCCAAGGCGGCAGCTTGTATTCAAAGGCGTATATTCTGGTTCGGGACGGATTCAGTCTTATCTTCAAGTACATGAACAGTCAATTCAACTTGGGCATCCATCGCATTTATATTAACATTATTTAAGAGCATTCATTCACCATCTGTCGGTCAAAGTCAAGCAAAAGTTCCTAAACAATAAATAATTTTCGAAAAAACCATTTGCTTAAACGCAATGCTGGAGACTCACACTTGGGAGTTGAATATGCTCCCCTGATTCATTGAGCTGTTCCACTAAGCTGACTTAAGAGCTAGATGTGTTTTGGAGTATATGGTCAATAGGTTTGGTCACTGTCTACTAAACAGTCAGCGATATTCAGACTAATTTCGGCCCCACAGAGTGTCCAGGCATCTACATGAAGAGACGATTGGAGTGGATGTATGGGACACCAGTAGATGTCTAGTTACAAGTGGAGGGATCTTTTAGATTTAAACTCCAAGGACAAAGCTTATCTCTCACCGCTATCATGTATCGCTCATATTGACATCAATGCTTTTTTCGCTCAAGTCGAGCAAATCAGATGCCACTACAGCGTTGATGAGCCTGTTGTTTGCGTTCAATGGAATTCAATAATCGCAGTATCCTATGCGGCGAGGAAATATGGTATAACACGAATGGATTCAGTCTTTGATGCGTTCAAAAAATGCGACCATCTCATTCCAGTACACACGGCGGTCTTCCGCAAAGGTGAAGACTTTTGGCAATACCGCGACGACTGCGGCTCTTGGCATACTGAAGAGGACAAGAAGTTGACGCCAGAGAAATTCAAGGTGTCATTAGACCCGTACAGAAGGGAAAGTCGAAAAGTGATAAACATATTTAATGAGTGGTGCGATATGGTAGAGAAGGGAAGTGTTGACGAGGTCTTTTTGGATCTCGGGCGCAATGTATTTGAGTGTTTATTCTTTGACGATAAAGTCGAGGGTTTTGGAGCGATGAGAGACCTGTTCAAAAATGGAGGGTATGATTTGGATGATTTTCTACCACAGGTCCCGGGGAAGGTATCAATTTATTTCGAAGGAAATGACTACAATCCAAGTAGTGAACATGCTTATCAAGACTGGGATGATATTCTATTTTGTTTGGGATCGATTATTTGCAATAAGATTCGATCTCAAATCTCAAAGGTTTTGGGATATACAACATCATGCGGTATTGCCCGAACCAAGACCATGGCCAAGTTAGCTTCTAACTTCAAGAAGCCTGATGCACAAACCATTATCAGAAATAATAACATCTGTGCTTTTCTGGACAACGAGAGTTTAGAATTAACATCCTTTTGGAGCATGGGCGGTATAATCGGCAAAGGACTAACGCAGCTATTAGAACTGCCGAACGAGAAACCGCTAAAATATATCAGGGACTCTTGGCCAGTTTCAAGTGATGAGTTGAGGGCCTATCTGAAGGAGAAGACACAACAGATTACTGACGACAAAGATCTGTTTTATAGGCCAGCAGACGATCAGTTGCAGCAGATGAGCGAAAAAGTATTCCAACTAGCTCGCGGGGAATTCAGAACTCCTCTAAGCCCCAAGCCCATGGTGCGCTCCATGATGTCGAATAAAAATCTGCGAGGAAATTCGTGCCAGCATTACCAGGACTGTCTAGCCTGGTTGGAGGTTTTCAGTGGTGAGTTAATTGGGAGAATAAAGGAGTTGGAGGAGGAATACGAAAAGATAGTTATACCCAAGACCTTGACAATATCAGTTCGAACAACAAAATTTCAAAGGCACAGTAGGGGTGGTAGCCTAGTAGTAAGCGGCCACGTTCGAGCCAAAGATCTAATGGAACGTGGAACAAGATTAATCAAGCAGCTGGATTGCAAACATGGAAACTCTGAGGGATTTTACCCTCTGACTAATATAAACATGATGATATCTAACTTCGAAATTGTGGAGACAGGCAAAACAATCGTTGACATGTTCGGACAAAGAACTCAGGTTATTCGCAGAAGTGGGGATGACTTCATCAAAGCAGGCGATCAGGGCTTGCTTGTACCAATAGAAGAAACTAAAGTAAGGCTTCGATGCGATCCTTGCAATATGAACTTCGAGGGCCCGAGCGAGTTCAAAGAGCACGAAGATTTCCACTTTGCTATGAAATTATCGGAAAGTCTGAATGGTGCTACAGAAAATTCAACTAATCTTTCCTATGGTGAGCGTCGGCTATTGTTTTCTAATTCGAAACGGGTCTCTGGAAAATCATCGCAAAAGATAGGCAAAAGTGCGAAGAAGTCAGATATATATAAATATTTTAACAAGTAGATAACAAACAGATGAATTAGAATATTTTGATCGGGTGCTCCTCTATAATCGGTGGGCTCAACCATTGATAGTGCTCCCTACATAGTTTTGTCGTCACGCAACGACAGTAATAGTAATAATGACAGGCCATTGGTAAGAGGCTAATTAAAGATATTGCACAGTCGCGAGGCACTGATAAAACGGTAGAGATCTGTCTACTTCAGCCTCCACCAACATATCGTGATGAAATAAACTACGTGTGTCAACATGTGCCTTGTTGTTGAGGCGGCATGGAGAAAAAGTCCTGAAAGTGAGCTATTATGGATCAGAACAGATAATGAGAATAAGTACTGAAAGAAGCAAATTAGAAGTGGCTCGTATTGAAAGTTAGTACTCTAGCGACTACAAAACATGAATCCTTGAGTAAAGGCGGTAATAGTACACAGGAGCGCACATGCATATAAGCTCCTGATAATCAACACTAAAGTGTACACCTATATAAAGACTTATATCGAAACGGCAATTTGGCCGAGTGGTTAAGGCGTAAGATTAGAAATCTTTTGGGCTCTGCCCGCGCAGGTTCGAATCCTGCAGTTGTCGTTATTTTTGGAACTTTCCAGAATTTGTTATTCCTTGTAAAGGATCAGAGGAACGTCCAGATCTCACCTGCTTGATGTTTGTCTTGACAAGTTTTTTGGACTACATTCTTCCCTAACTCTCGTTTTTATTAAAATGCTAAATATCCAAAGAAATCTCTTCAGGATTGTCGGTTGATTGTGGAAGTTCTAAACTAGAAGTTCCTTGTCCAGCACCCTTGCCATTATGCTTCGATGAGACGAATTCAATATTTCCTTTTTGTTTGGAGATTTCTTCAGTTGAAGTCTTCATCGTGTCCATGAGCTGTCGTTTCGTTCTCAACATTTCCTTATAGCTCTCTTTGTCTCCATGCTTTAACTCGAAATCATTCCAACTGTCCCACAGTCCCCGATTTGCGTCAGGATGGACCAACTGTGCACCGAATTTGAAAACCGTTCGAGCTCTTGCAATGTCTGGTATCACTTCCTCCATTTTGGCAAATTCCAGGATAAAGCTCATGGCTTTGGAATTGGGGACGCTTCGAATACATTTTTCATACAATGGTCGAGAACTCTCTAATCCAAGTAATGTCTTGCATCTCTCTAGGCATAAGCCCCATAATTTAAGGTTTGAACTTTCGTCAGCAACCTCAGAACAACCACGAGCCAAGATGTCAACGGCTCTCTTGAAAAAGCCCTGCTTTTGTTCAAATTCACTGTACTGGATGAAGAAGGACGAACAGTCCACACCCTCGCGAGCAAGCCTTAGCGAAGATTCGAAAAGATCACGGATAGTTTCCACTTGTCTATTGCTCACAAGAGAATCGTTCAAGTAGAAACTCCATAAATCCAAGGTGGTTTCTGGCGGAAATGTAGAAACGGCACGTTCGTAAACCCGAAAACTATCTTCCCATCGTTCTTGAGCTTGTAGAAATTTGACATAGTTCAAGAACTGCAGCGGCGTGGCAAGTTTTAAAACAATTAGCTGTTCATATGCACCAGTGACCTTCTCGATGTTAGACGATGCCTCTAAAAGGTCCAAGTATAGAGACCAAAGTTGGGGCGATGTGAATATTATGGCTTTTGCGGGAATATTGCCCTCTCCGGAATGATATCTCTCTATCAACAGATCTGGTGATGAAGGTATTGTGAGTGCCGTCTCCAAAATTGTGATTGCGTCTGCCAGACCGCTCTGTTCGAGTTCAAACTCAGCCCACTTTAGCCAAATCATTTCTAAGTCTTGCATAAACTTGAACGGGACACGCGTTCCACGATCCAGTGTTTCTTTGGCGGAGTCTACTTCGTTTGAGTCGGAGTACAGTTGGGCAAGACCGCACCACAGTTTCCCCAAATCTCCAGACTGAGAGACAAGTGCTGGATCTATCTTTAAAATAGCTTCGGTATACACATCAAGTTTTTCCGAGGACGAAGCATACAGTGAAACCCTTTCTAGCCAAGTAGCAACGTTGTTGATATTTTGTCTAAGCTTTAGGTCGTTCATTAACGAAGAGTGCGCCTCCATCAAGTACTCGAGAAGGCCAATGTTATAGGTAATAACTGGGTCCAATGCTGATCGTTTGTCTGGATCTGTGGCATCTTGGGCTTCCTGAATACAGTTCGAAACGTACAATTCCAATATTTTGACCAGAAAGTCATAAATTTCACCGAAGGCTTCCGACGTCATCGTTGAGCTGAGACACTCTTGCAGTACTGACCTTGCTTGTGCAAATTCTTTATTCTTGAGGTAGTATTTGCTTAGCGTAATCACCAAGTGGGATCTTTGCTCGGGGAAATTGTCTAGACAAACCTCCATTGCCTTGAGGTATTGGCGTTGACTACCAGTCTTCTCCAGGGCTTCAAGGTAGCCTTTATAGAAGTAGAACAATGAATGATTAGTTGGCTTAAAAGCATTTTGGGCAACTATGTGGTCACCGAAGATTTTGACGATGGTGGGATAGTCTTTAGTGAGGCTCAAGAGGAAAAGAACATGTTCTTGATCCTCAGCTATCTCCATGTAACGTCCAAGTAAACGAGATGCCCATATATCGGGAAGCACGGGCTCGGCCTTGCCTGGGTCTTGGTGATTGGGAAATGACTGCTGAATTATGAGGTCTAATTCATCATCGTAGTCAATCTCGGCTTCTTTTTCAAAAAGAAGGCTCTCGATGAAGGCTATCACAGGTGACCAGAGCCTCAGATGACTTTCGAGGGCGGCACATCGCAGGCTATGGTCGAGGACTTTTCGTATCAAGGACAGGTTTTTTTGGACCAGGCAGTGTTGCAAGTACATTTCCCACAAGTGGACTTCTCTATGACATAGGTAGAGTGCCTTTTCAAAAAGGCGTGTGCATTTATCGAATTCCTCGGCATATACCACTGGGTTCACCCCCTCTAGCAGCGTCAACCGCCATTGTAAGTACTCAGTCCACATTTCTTTAGAGTCCGGGAACTGATAGCAGCAGCGCTCGTAGACCCATGAAAGAGCCGAGTGGTTTCCGGAGCTTTTATGGTAGTCAATGTACCGTTTCCACACCTCCACGTTGTCACCATTGTATTGCAGTTCGTACTCGAACGCTAGCTCTTCTTTCCCGCTAACATACTGAGCAATCGAAGAATACATCACGCTCGGACTCAGACGGCCAGGCTTCATAGATAGCCGACCAAGCTAACGTATCTCAAGTCCTTTGGCTTCTCTTCTTCCATTTCAGGTAGGCCTTGGTCGATGAGATTCGTGAGTCCAAAGGTACTTGGTTCATAAAATTTATTGATCACTACAAACGAGATTTTAAAAGGGATTTTAAACCTGGCGATTTATTACAATATAATCATTTCTATCGCCAAGGCAGGGTTCGAAGAAGTTACCAAGGGCTCTATATTCGCAGCGAGCAGGGTTTGCCAACTGTATTTCCATACTCACAGCTGAAGAATGTCCACCAACAGAGAGCAAGTCTTTCCCACGCGTATGACGCTGGGAATGATGAAATCCAAGCTTAAAGGTGCTAACCAAGGCCATTCGCTTTTGAAACGTAAATCGGAAGCTCTTACAAAGAGGTTCCGTGACATTACGAAGCGCATCGACGATGCCAAGCAAAAAATGGGGCGCGTCATGCAAACGGCGGCTTTTTCGTTGGCTGAAGTCAGCTATGCCACAGGGGAAAACATCGGATATCAGGTACAAGAAAACGTCTCCAACGCCAGGTTCAAGGTTAGAGCTCGCCAGGAGAATGTGAGTGGTGTGTACCTGCCTCAGTTCGAGAGCTTCATCGATTCTGAGATCAACGATTTCAAATTGACCGGTTTAGGGCGTGGTGGTCAGCAGGTGCAAAGGGCCAAGGAGATCTACTCCAAGGCTGTCGAAACCTTGGTGGAGCTCGCATCTTTGCAGACCGCGTTTGTGATTCTGGACGAGGTTATCAAGGTCACCAATAGAAGAGTGAATGCCATCGAGCATGTTATCATCCCTCGTACAGAGAACACCATCGCCTACATCAACAGTGAACTCGACGAATTAGACAGAGAGGAGTTTTATAGATTGAAGAAAGTCCAAGAGAAGAAACAACAACAGACGGCGGAGCTCGACGCCCAAATGAAACGGCAGAAGGAGATTGATGCCAACGCTAAGGCAGAAGAGGCTACGCTACCAGCAAAATCGTCCAACGAAGGTAGTTCCGCCGCTAAAACTACCGAGGAAGCTCACGAAGCACCTGATGTCCTTGCTGAGCAAGAAGACGATGTGATTTTTTGAGGAAGGAGGATCTGTTTTTTTCCGTATTTACAAAGGGCCTTATCAGGAACGAAAATGTATAGATTATCTCAAGGTAGACGATAGTTTGACAACTAATCAAAATCTAAAGCTAAACTGACAAGAACGGTAAATATGAAATTCCTACCACTCTTGTCATTCACTTCGAAAGTGCTGCCGTACTTTTCTAACGAACAAGATCTTAGAACTATACAATTATCGCAAGACCAAACGCTGAAAGTAACGGATGGGGAAAAATTACTGCTCAAGAGACAGGGAGTCAACTTCTTTGATATAACAAACTTTCCGTTCTTCAAGTCCAAGGAAGAACCTGTCGTGGCGCAGTATTCCTACCCAAAAAAGTTGGTTAACGGTGACAAAGTTTCGCAGATAATCGAGACTATCGATGAGTCTTCCATGTACAATGACTTGGCGCAGTTCACAAGTTTTTACACACGATACTACAAATCTCAGGCGGGACTTGAGTCTGCCACTTGGCTGTCTGACAAGCTAAAGAATGTCACAAGACCCCTAGGCGACAAGGTAGCACAGTTTCATGTAGACCATCAGGACTGGCCCCAGTTCTCTATTATCGTCCAAATCAAGGGAACCGAGACTCCAGAAAATGTTGTTGTTTTTGGCTCTCACCAGGATTCCATGAACTTGATATTTCCCTCGGTCTTGCCCGCACCAGGTGCCGATGATAATGGTTCCGGCACGGTAACAAACATCGAAGCTCTCAGAATTTATTCACAGTATCTGAATGCGACCAATGATTGGCCTAGCAACACGATAGAGTTTCACTTTTACTCCGCTGAGGAAGGCGGTCTACTTGGTTCGCTCGATGTTTTCAATCAGTATGCCCAGCTTAACAAAACGGTTGTCGCCATGTTACAACAGGATATGACAGGCTATGTACCAGATCCTCAAAAGGAACATGTGGGTGTTGTGACAGATTACACTACCCCGGGCTTCACACTGTTTATCGAAAGAATTATTGACGAATACCTCAACATCCCTTACATCGAGACAACATGCGGATACGCTTGCAGTGATCACGGCAGCGCTACAAGGAACGGGTTTCCAGCTGCCTTTGTCATAGAGAGTGAATTTTCTCGAACAAACAAATACATTCACAGCACCATGGACACATTGGATAGATTAAATTTCCAGCATATGGCGGAGCACGTAAAGCTAGTCGTGGGAACTGCCGTAGAATTAAGTAGGTGGAGTTTCAGACTGAAGAATTCCGATTAGAAACGTAATGTCGTCGTAATGATATTTACAGGAGCTACTATTTATACAGTATTAAAATGCCTTCTATTGCTTTGAAATTTGGCGCTTCTTTAAGCCAATGCAAGAAGTCTACTGTCTCATGGCCTTGCCCGATTTCCCTCTTGGTCTGTCTTTGACCTTCATTCTGTTTTGATTTTTGCCTCTTCTGGTTTTGTAACCTTTAGCCAGTTGACCCCATGGAGACACGGATAGCTTTTTGGACTTAGATTTACCTCTACCACCACCATGAGGGTGATCACATTTATTCATCGCCACACCTCTAACCGTAGGTCTTATACCTCTCCATCTCGATCTACCTGCCTTACCCAGGGAACGATTCTGATGATCGATATTGGAGACAACGCCCATTGTAGCACACGCTTCTAGCGCGACATAACGTTGTTCCCCACTTTGCAAACGAATAATTGCCTTCGATTTTTCTGGCAATTTGGCTACCACACGGGCGTAGGTTCCTGCAGCACGACAGAACTTGCCTGGCCCAACGGGTGTAATACCGACGTTATGAATGATAGCACCCACAGGGATCATCGATACTGGTAAACAGTTACCTCTTTGAGCAGTGCGCACACTCAAAATGGCAGGGTCAATTTTACCACCCATCTCCTGAAGTAAATTGTCGGGTACACCTTTTCTGTACGACTCTACAACGTCACCGGCTCTCAAACCGTCACATGCGAGGATGTAGCTCAGCTCGCCTGTAGCAGAATGCTTCAATAGAGCAATATGGGCTGATCTGCCTGGATCGTATTCTATCCTCTGTACCGTTTGCTCACCGGGCGTAAAACGTGTGAAATCCACCAACCGAATCCTTCGCTTGTGTCCACCACCACGGTGGCGCACTGTGATCCTACCTGTGTGGTTTCTACCACCATTTGAACGTTTGGCCACGGTCAAGGCGCGAACAGGACGGCCGTTATGCAAATATGGGTAGATAGGCGCTCTGTACCATCTGAGACCAGGGGAAACCGGCTTCAACTTTTTCAACCTTGTGATCTCCTTGGAAAGCTTCCGCCTTCTCTTGATCAATGCATCCTGCTTCTCCAGAGTCACTAAATCTGTATCGTTGGGCACAATTTTCAGCATTTGGACTGACACAGGTGTGGCCTGCGTTTTCGTTTCGAACTGCATTGCACGCATTCCCATGCTTAAAAGGCGAACATGATTCACTCCCGGAAAGACCGGAAATCGCCTTACAGACGGTCCCAGATTTCTGAAGATATTCATTAATTCGGGAACACCCAGGACAACTCACCTACCTGCGATAGAAACTATGTGAACGCTTAAATTTTAGTCTCACTTTAGTTTTGATTAATAGCATATATCTCAAAATTTTCCAATACTTAGAGACAAGTTACCCGGACAGATGACAGAAGACCTCTCAAAGATTAGTTAGTTCATTTCTTTCGTTCGAACAGTCCATGACAATTCCTCACATCCGTCTTTGTGAACTGGCAGCAATGAGGGGACTGCCTTAACCTTTTTTTTCCAACTTCTCAACAGGGTTTTTGGGTTTTTTGGGTTAGGCATAAATCCTGGGCTAAGAGGGAATGCCAAGCACTATGCGAACAATTTGCAGGCTCGGCTGATTTGTTCTCGCTGCACCAAAAACAGGAGCCCCGAGAAGAGACGTTCGAAAAGGGCTCTGTACGTATATGGCGTTCCAGTGGCTGAAACAAGATAGCAACTAACAGGAGCTCCTGACGCATTGAAAGGAGCTGGGTGTTGTATTACAATTTAGTTTATATGGCCTCTTCAAGCTGTTAGAACCACCAGCTGATTGGATTCGGTATTATTTGAATAGCAGCGAGTTGTATCATAGGAATTATTAAATTAGTGTCAGTATAGTACGAAGTGATACTGGGAAACCAGCAAACGAAGAACAAGGCGAACAATCTACCTATCGGATCCAGCGGAACAGTGACTGTATAGTTATGGTTTGGCCTGCCATGTCAATTATACAGTAGCACTCAAAACCCAACAAATGGCCTGTTGGGTGGAAATGATGGTTTATCCAGTCCCACGCCCCATTATTATTTCCGCTAGATTGTTGATAGATATCAGTTACTGGCCGCGGTACATATGTATTAGCCTCATAGTCCAAATAATCACGAGAAGACAACTAGAAGGTGCGTTGGAAGCTCCCGATTTACAGTCAAGTTCCTGGATCATACTTTACCATGTCTATCTGAGAATCGAAAAATAATTCAGTAGCTCAATAACTACTGCCGAGGCTAACTCGCTTGAACAGAGTTCATCATAAGCCCTCTTCAGAGACCACCTCACCAAATGGGCCTATCGACAACTAAATGAAAGACCTTGAAGAGTTGACGAGAAAATACATTCGGATCACCTGCAAATAATCAGCTTTCCAGTACATCCCTGAAAAGAGAACAGGCCTAAAACCAGAGATCCGGCTTGAACCCTTGGTCTCACTACAACACCAATCTGCCACCAATTGATTAAATCATCTCGTTCCAAATGACAATGTGTCATTTCAAGTGATTGAAGCTCATCAAGGTTTGTTATCCATTATTCAACCCATATCCAACAACGCATAATTGGTGCATCCGCAGCATTTAGTGCCCCACTCCACTAATAGTTGACATTTATTTGTGGGGCGTTTCCTAAAATGGTCGTTTCATCCGCTGGCCTTCACCATGAAATTGACTTTTGCATACAAGAAATGGAACGACTGAAGGTGACAGAGCTGAAATCTGTTTCCAGAGCCATCGGCTTGTCTTTAAGTGGGAGGAAAGCAGATCTTCAAGACCGGCTGCGAGCGTACTTAAAGAATTCATGCAGGGTAGGCGCAATAGATCCCTGGCGTCCCAAAACCATCCTGCTACTAATAGAGAAAGCTCGCTTAAACGAAGCTCTCCCGACATATGAGGCCATATGGCAGGGTCTTAAATCTGGTTCTTTCCAAAACCACCCCGTTGCAACCGGCCACCAGCCTCCTAGCGCCATACGATCTTCCTCCAAGGATGCCAAGGTGTCAACGGTGACCCAAAGCCCGAAGACTCGCGTAGCGCTTCAATTTGGCGAATCGCCATTTTATAGATTGAAACGATTACTGAATGGGTCTCCCAAATTTGCTGCAAGCAACAGTGGAAGAGGGGTTTGTTCGTATCATTTTACTCTTACTAAAGATGAATCGGCCCTATTGCAGAAGGGACCGGAATTCAAACTTTACATGTTTTGTGGTATTCTCACCCCAATGATCGAAAGCCGAAGTAATGTTCCCATTCAATTTCCACACCCGAATGACATTCGTCTTAACAATGAGGTTGTCAAGGACAATGTTCGCGGGTTGAAAAATAAGATAGGCACGGCGAAACCCGCGGATCTAACGCCTTATCTGCGATCAGGAACCAAGGACAATCACTTGCAACTGACTTATGCGTTCACCAAGGACGATTATTTGGTGTATTGCTATATCGTTGAAATCATTCCGCCGCATAATATTTTGGAAGAAGTTCTGCGCCATCCGAGAATAGTGACACAAGCAACATTACAATATCTGAAAGAGTCTTTAAGTGAGGACGAAGATGACGACCTGGTCACGACATCTACCGTTATGACTCTGCAATGCCCAATATCTTATTGCCGTATGAGGTATCCATCTAAATCAGTCCACTGCCAGCACCTGCAATGTTTCGACGCGCTGTGGTTTATAGAATCCCAACAGCAGATTCCGACTTGGCATTGTCCAGTTTGTCAAAAAACAGTTAAGGTGGAAGATCTTGCTGTATGCGAGTTCGTGGAAGACATCATAAAAGAGTGCGACGATGAAATCGAACAAGTGGAGATTTCGAAGGATGGGTCTTGGAAGCCCATATTTGAGGATGAAACTCCTGTCCCAAGAGAAAGTAGTAAAGTGCAGGTAAAGTCCGAGCATGGCCCTACCTTCCGGAGCTCTGGCAGCGCGTCTAACGAGGATGAGGAAGCACCAACCCCAGCAGGTCGCAATAGATTGCAACAGCCAGATCCCGTGGTGATCTCGTTAGACAGCGACGAGGAAATCGGGGATCCCATCGAGCAGCATGAATCGGTCCCTCTACAGTCCGCATCGGATCAAAACATAACAGCAAAAGCAACGCACCTATCGACTGAGGGTCATCATAGCTCAGGCCCTAGTAATTCCTCAATACCTCGAGACAGCACCTTAGGAAACATTTACGGAAGCTATATGGACAGCGTTCCTGAACCCCATCGTAGCTTGGACCCTGGGCGGGTAAATTCTACGCCTTTATCGGATCATAGAGTAATACCCGCTGCAGATTCCCCTGGCGGAAATTCTGCTCCAGGAAGTACAGGGTTCATTCGCCGACAACACCCAGTGCCAAATATTTTAAGCAGAACGCCGTTAAACTCTGGCAGTGATGGCAGACGAGTGCTCCCCAACGATGAAGAAGCTCCCACGGATGCAAATACATCACCAAGCCCAGCTAGTAATACCTTTATTCCGGCTCTTGGATTGCGGGATAACGGTTCCAGAGGATTGGGCCTCCCACTGCTGGGTAATTACTCACATGGGACGAATGACATGCCAGTACAAGGTGGTCATTCTTCTTTGGATCCCAACTTTCTGGGACCATATAGGCCTTCGAACTTTCACGAACACACACTACCACCATTGCCTTATGGTTCAGGTGGTACCCAAAACTTGCTGGGACTCGCTGGTGACGGAAATCATGTATTGATGCAACAACACTCATCTCACGTCCCCAGCCATCTTGAAAGTGCTCATGTCTCAAAAGATGCCCGTCGCCGAGATTCTGTTCCCCAACTATCCAACAATCTGCTAGTTAGAAGCAAACAATCTAGTTCCCCTGCAATATTAAGCAGGGCACTACCCGTCTCAGAATTGCCACAGGCATCTAATGCAACTTCGGGACCAACACCAGGACCAGCACCAGGACAAGCACCAGGACCAGCACCAGGACAAGCACCAGGACCAGCACCAGGACAAGCACCAGGACAAGCACCAGGACAAGCACCAGGACCAGCACCAGGACAAGCACCAGGACCAGCACCAGGACAAGCACCAGGACCAGCACCAGGACAAGCATTCGGTTCTGCTCCGGTGGTTCCTTCTATCACCTCGAATAGTTCAGATAACCGACCTCCTCTACCACCAGTTCCCCCTTCCCTCAACAGAACTGCTCCAATAAGTAGTGCACCAGATGTTTCCCATTCCCGACCTAGGCGGCCTATTGTGTCACCATTTATTCCAAAAAAGACATTTGCTAACGTCCTACCTCAAAAGCGTCAAGTATCCAGTGAGTCAATCAATAAGAGTGCTGGTAAAACTACTGATAGTCAAGCGAGTCGTGCACTACCTTCTGCACAAACCCCCCTCACAGACGATTCGCTAACTCCTGTGCCGCCTCCTCCCACTTTGCATAACTCAGATTCCAATGAACTGGATTTCATTGATCTGACCTCAGATGAATAATTACATATAATTACATGTATAGGTCCGTGCAGGGTTGTAACAATAATGACAGTTACCGAGAATTAAAAATTAAAGCAAATTGCAAATGCGATCACCGAAGATGGCTAGATGGTTTAGAATTACTGTGAACGAAAGGTATACCGGTTCCAACTTTAGTGGTGTAATCTTTATAGCTTAAACCAAAGAATGCAACAAGATATCTTTCTTCGTATTCTATTCTGGCATCGAAGAACCTCCATAAGACAACAGCGAACATTACAAACGACAATGGATTCAGTAGCCACAATTGAGTGCCGAGTGCCCACCAAAAATATCCGAAATAGCTGGGATGGCGGAACCAGCCGTAAATTCCGGTAGTCACCAAAACATGATCAGAATTTCGGGTTTGCTTGACATGATGCGAAAATGATTTCCCTGCCGTGACCATCGCCATTGTTCTAACGTATTGGCCCATTATAATCAACAAGAAGCCTAGCAATGATATGATCAGATGAGCTTTGGAGTAAAAGCTAGATTTCCAGCGTGGAAAAAACAAACACTGAACGAGCGCTTCCGTCATGGCAAACAGGTGCGAGAAAATATATGCTTTACCATTGTTGAAAAGGAATGAGTCGGAAGTGACCTTGCCTGGATTGAACCTCGCTGTGACGAAGAACTCCAGGAAATGAAAGATAGAAATAGCCAGCACGTACACATTGAAATTCTTGAAGAAGGTGTAGGTCAGCAGGCCCATCGCTAAACCCACAGCAATTCCCAAGTTGAATCCGTTGAGTGCTATCGCATCCAAAGGGTTTTTTTCCACATAAGGATACACTTTGCCCTTAATCATCACCCCAACATCACTACCGCTAGGATTCTCAGGGTCCTGCTCCGAGTTACGCGACCTTCCGGGTTCTCTTGAATTCATGATTGTCTCTCAAGTATGCAGAGACAGAAAACTAGGCATGAAACGGACGCCAACAAAAAAAGGTTTGCTCTATGGAGTTCTTATGGTCTCTTCTATCCTCTTGGAATCGAAAGAAACGCCATCTCATCTTTCATCAATGCAATTGAATGTCTTACCTTCGTATTGGGTTACTTGGAAACCTAGTCGATTGCCCGCGAAGTAGTCCCATCGCTGTCCTGAGCAACCTCTCTTGGCTTCAGTGACCGTGCTTTTGAAAATTTCCCTAGTTGGTACACCTCGTATCATTATGGAGGTTGAAACACCGTAGACTACAGACTTTATTTCCACAGTTGACGCATCCCGAGATGCTATTATAGCCACCACAAATGGAGCAGACGGTGATAACCGGAAGTACCTTGAAGAACTTCTTATTGTATACGTTGTGGAAGACAATGCTGCGGTTTACCTGATCGAGTGCATCGAGGTAGCTGGTGAGGGGTCTCTTGGAGGCGAGTGTCTTTTTCAGCGCTACTATTCGGTTAGTGTTCTTTTTCTTGACTGCCGGCGGTTTGGTGGACCGATACATGAGCTCCATGTTTTTCGGCAGTTCGAACTTGTTCCTGCCAGGCCTGTTGACGTTGGATGTGGAACCGGTGCCTTGTCCCGAGCCGCTACTTGCGTCGATGCGGTCCTTGCTGATACCCGTGACGCTGCTCATGAGGTATGCCACATCCTTGATATCTTGTGGGTTCTCAGAGTCGAGCTCCATAAATCTACGGCGTGACTTCAGCAATTCCTGTGGGGTGTAGCGTTCAAGAGCAGTGCTGGTAGTGGTGATGAAACTCGAGTTTTGCGGCTCTGCATCTGTGCTACCTTTCTGTGCATATATTTTAGCTTCCAGATCAGAAAGTGAATAGTTGACTCGCTTGTTGTTTCTCGCTCCCGAAGCGGTTGTGGTCTTGGTGATACGATTCCTGCCGGAAGGTCCGGCAGCATTAACACTCGTGAAGTATACATCAGGGCTATGCGTCTTAAGGTTAATCTCTTCTACGAATGGCATCTCAACTATTCGAAAGTGGATTTGAGCCAGCAGCTGGCGCGGTAGTTGAGCCTTGAGAATCTGTGTTGACGTTGGCAGAAGATAGAAGGCGGATATTGAGCTAAATAAAAGTCCCATAGCTCATATGAGTACAAGAGTACCATAAATATGACAGTTGACATTCGAAACCTTATCATTGGTTTCGTGGTCTAGTCGGTTATGGCATCTGCTTAACACGCAGAACGTCCCCAGTTCGATCCTGGGCGAAATCAATTTTTACATTTTTGATGCCAATGTCTTGATAAAGATTGTCAGCATTCAAAGGTGCGCCCGGCGATTTTCAGTCATCGTTAAAATCATATAATCTTCTGCTTCTAGCTATTTAGTCATGCAAGTGAGGAGGCACTGCTGTCTTTTACGCCCTATGGCACCCTCGATGTAAATTTCATAATTTAGATTTTTGATTCATTTCTTTGTAGAGCAGCTCGAACATTTGATCGGCCGCCTCAGTCAAATAGTAATGGAGCCTCGACACACTCAAATTGCTCGCTGTGGGCTTGTTCACGATATTGATATGCAACCATTCCTTGTTAAGCATGTATGCTAATCCGAACCCATTGTCATTAACCTGAGACCAACCATACCCTTCAAAATACTCAGATGTCAACTGACTGGTGGATACCAGCCACGTGGAGGAGTACTTGAAAAGGGCGTCATTCAGTAGCTCCGGCACAGGCTCGTCGTTACGCAACATACTCTTCAGCCCAAAAAAATGGCGATCAATACCATGCCCACCAGAAGCAGCCTTCAGATAATCCGCGTGGGCTTTGGCCGACGCACGCAGGTTGGCAACTTTATCAGCATTAGTGACATCTGGGTCTTCCCAATCGGTGACAAATTTGACCGATTCTGCTGTGACAGCTCTTCCCGTTTCAGTCCGACCTTTGAAAAAACGCCTAGTAGAGGCTGCCTCGTAGGTGGGCAGTTGCCTATGCAGGTACTTGTAGACCGCCAGCTGGATGATCTGTTGAACAAAGGCATCGGGAGAGAATCCAAACGTCTTTATAACGTTCTTGCCGTACCGGTTATAGTGCCACACTTTCAATTCGTGTTCAGCCGTAGCAGTAACAAATTTGGAGTGCGCTTGTTTTATTTGCTCCCGGATGGAAGGGGTAAGTAGAAAGGGCAAGTACTGGGGTTTATACTTCGGAAGCGAGTCCTGTTGTCGCAATTCGCCGACAAAGCTGGCTGCGTCCAAATTTTCCATAAATCGACACACGTAATCATTTAACAAAAGAGTGGGAGTCCCATCCATCTTGGAATGTTCGGCAAGAAATCCCGAAACGCCGTTCTCGGCCACGAAGAATTGCAAAGGCTTATCGTAAAACCTATTGATGCCATCTCCGTGCCATGAAAATCTTGACTTCTCCTCCCAAGTGACGGGGTTGGCGTCCATGTCCAAGCATAGCATGAAAGAAGACTGGTGGATTGTCTCCATAGAACGTTTAGAGATCGGGTCTAATAGTAGTTCCGAGTAGGCCCTGAACCATTCAGTTCGAGGCAACGATGTCAAAGTCCCAATGCCGGCACTGGTTGGCTCAGGCTTATATGCATTCCCGGAATTGCTGATGGCATATAGCTGGTGCCAGATTTCGTGCGGCTTCAAAACCTCCCCGTCCTCATTATGGGTCCACAAAGTGTAGAAGTTACCTCTGAAAGCCACACTGATGAAATTGTGCTCGTGAAGCGAGTAGAAGACATTCGTATCTCTGCCACCTCCCGGAATGCGCGCGTTGTTGAACATGAGCGAAAAGCCGTTCATACAGAAAGGGTGATTCTTCACTAATTCTGCAGGCAAAGACTCATCTTTGAGCAACTCCATAAAACGCAATACTGAAAGAATGATCGCAGTCGCCTTAAGCAGCGGGTCTGACTGTATTCTAGCGTGCGAGTTGGGCAGCGGTCTGTGGGCATAGAAATACGAAACATACGGCACGACTGGGTCGTTATAGTCCAGATACGCGGTATTGTCCCAAAAATGTGACAGCCAGTTCCTCGATTTGTCGCTGAATTTTTGCAGCCGTTCTTGCAATTCTGGACCTGCACCTGCAGCAAAAGACGCACACAATCTTTTCTGTTCCTCAAGCTGACTTCTAGTCTGGCAGTATGGCTTTATGGTTTCGATGTATTTTGCCAGTGTCTCTTCCAGCTCTGGTACGGGCAAAGCCGGTAGTTTTGCCTGGTTCTCGAAAGTGGTACCCTGGTAACCCGCCCGTTTCCTTTGATAATACGCATTCGGGTGCCTTGCTAAATAATGCTCTCCATTCAGGTTTTCAAATGGGAATTTCTGCAGAGTCGATACCATCCGCCTTGCACAACAAGTTCTTATGATAGGACGCATTAACCAAGTAACAGCTAAACCACGCAACTCCAATGATGGGCAACAAGGGATCTTGGTAATTCTAGCTCAACTAACTGTGTTCATTTGGGAGATCGAGCTTGATCGGTACGCGAGCTACAAGTTTCTCCTTTTATATGCCTCGAGCCTGATCATCCGGTTGTTAGCTTCATGACTTGTCCATGTTGTAGTGATGACCCTTTTATATAGAAACTCCAACGGGTCGGCGACACACACGTACATAGCGACCAAGGACTCCGGGGCCCGGTGTCAGCGTCAGTGCTTTCAAGCTCCGAACAATAACAGTTGACTCAAGAGCCGGTCTTTCCCAGTCATTCTAGTAATTATTTGGTGCCAACACGCTGGCCCTTTCCTCTGAAAGCCGGACCCGAGGAAAAGGCCATTGTGGGGCTAGTCTTCGGGCGAGACATAGAAGCTGCGGCCACGCCAGCCGAGTCTACCCCGACTCTACCAGCATCAGAAGGGTCCCTGCTACCAAGCTTGCGGCCCTGACCCTGATAGGTTTTGGTTTTGTCGAAGACCGCGTGCATTGAGCGGCTCTGGCCGTCTGAGAGCACCCGCCAGGCGCTGGAGAACCACCGCGGAGCCCGGAACTGTCTGTCGTTCACCAAGCCATAGCCCATGGGCTTGCCCCGTATATACCCGTAAAGGGGCCCCAGCGACCTCGTGTCCAGACAATTGAAAGCGTACGCCACGGAGAACCCTATCACGACCAGTGGAAACGTGGCCACCTCGTCGTCAAACAGGAACGACAAAAACAACTGGAGCAGCGGATTGTACTTGCCCTTAACAGGAAACAGACCATAGAACATCAACGCGGTGTTCCAGTTTTTGATGCTCCACAAACACGTCAACGCAGCCATCATACCGTCGATAAGCGTGTAAGAGCAGTCGATACGCAGGGCGGTGGCCGACGCTACTACACCCACCAGCAGCACGCATAGTAGGTACACGTACTCCGCGTGGTTTCTATCGTGGAAATGAAACGACTCCAGGTGAGAGGAGTGCGTGTACAACTCGAACATTGTGAACAGAGTTCCCATTTTGCCCTTAAAGACCAGAAAACAACCCGTAAACATCCGCCAGACCTGTAGTTTAACGAAAGTGTGGTACGGCCAGAAACAAAGCCATGTGTCTCGCACAATCTGGGCCCTCACTAGCGTATAGAGCACCACGATAGCTGCCAGAACGAAACGAGTTACAGGAGGTATTTGTGCTACCAATTGAGCCACTTCATTCGGCTGTGAGCCTTTTCTAACTGGGGCCATCCTGTTCAATAAGCTGAAATTGATTGAAACAAGTGCTAAAGGAGCCCCGTTGCTACCTTTTGTTTGTCGATTCAATGCTAGTTGATAGACCCTATTTGAATATATAGTAGATAATATTTCAGGCTGAAAATTTTCCGGATGCCCATCTCATCGCGAATCAAAGCATAAGTTTGATCCAGCATTGACTACTACGTTTAGGCTCATAAGATGGCTCCTCGTACCAATCGGCAGATCCTTACACAAGGCAAGAACTATGTGGCAAAGCAAGCCAAAAAGTTCGGGGCTGATGAGGTCAACTTCGATAAAGATTCAAGGTTAGATTACCTGACTGGGTTCCATAAACGTAAGCTGGAGAGGCAGAAGAAGGCTCAGGAGTTCAACAAGGAGCAGGCACGGCTGATGAAGGTGGAAGAGCGGCGGAAAATGCGAGAGCAGCGTCAGCTGGACGCGGAAGAACAGATGCGCAAATTCAAGGAAACGATGAAGGAGGTTGGGGACTACGTGGGGTCAGACAATGAAAGGGACGATGGCCAAGATGAAGAGGAGGAAGGTGAGGAGAAAAGAGGACAAGATGTCTCGGATGGTGAAAGATCGTGGGATGGATTTTCAGACTCCGAAGAGGGTGTCAGGCCCATCTTGAAAAAATCCCATCAGGTATACGAGGACGACACAGAAGTGGACATCGAGCCTCTGGAGCCTAACGAGAATTTCGAATTTTTGGCTTCCGCCAATAATGTTAAACTGGAGCGTTCGGCCAAAGTGTTGGATGAGAGCATAGAACGGGCTGCCAAGTACGCTAAGTTTTTGGGAATGGATGACAAGCCCAAGAAGAAGAAGAAGTTCAGATATCTGACAAAGTCGGAGAGAAGGTCCAACCAGAAGAAGGCCGACAACAACAAACGCAGGAGGTAGAGATGGAGATTCGTTTGGTGGCAGAAGAAGAAAAAGAAGTAGCTGAATCACCAGAGGGGCGAAGCCCGGTAAATATTTTGTACATTATATAACGGTAAGTGACATTCGATTATTTTGGTCTTTGGCTTTTGGCTTTTGGCTATTTCACTTTACTGGTGGGCCTGATGGTTGGATCTGATGAATATATGAAATACTCGGGTTCCCAGCTCAATCCTCCATTTTCTCAACACCCTCGAGATTCACTGCTTCGGCTTCAAGCTTAACAAAAGTCCAAACCCACCTTCTAAAAAGCTCAAGTGACTGTAAAAAGAAAATGTTAGCCTCCCCTTTGAACACGCTTCTACCAAGCATGAGCTCCCATAGCCATGCAAATTTAATGGCAAAGTCGGTACAAATAGCAATGCAGTAAGCCACCTGCGGAAACAAGGTTCGACTCCTCAAGAACTCGTTTCGATCCATTCCCTTAGAACTGAAATTAAACATCCCGAGATTCCAGTCCATTGTTAGATCCCACCAAAAGCCATATATCGAGCTCACCATCATAAACCAGTAAACCTTATTGGTGGAGCTTCCGTTTGGAAACATGCGCGCGTGAACCGTGCATGCAAGCACTGGTAAGTTCAGCGAATATTTGACGGCGTTATAGAGAGCATTTTTCGACTGGCCGGAGCTCTTAGATCTTTGAAATTCTCGCAAGCACTGTGATAAGCGTAGCATTACCGGGGTGATGCCAATTATCAGATCCAGATGGTAGACCTGGCCATGGGAGCTACGATCGACAATGCATTTTTCGTCGAAGGGTCGAGAGACCAAGTGGGAGATATATAGCCCAAAGTCAATCAGAGGCTTACCGAACGAGGTTAAGGAATCCGTGAGTAGAATGTAGTTGTTTCTCAGCGGCTTCGACTCGATATTCCCAAAACATAAGATTTTCTTGAAGCACCGCAAAACCATAGGGGAGTAATCTAACACCATAGCAAATATAGCTATGAACTGGCACAGCGGTTGAATGTTTAGTAGGCATAGAATCCAAGCTTCTGTAGCATAGTTAGAATCACCGTTGCACTTGTGAAGTAGGAAGCAGGTTGCCGCATACCAAGGTAATATAATCTTAGTGATCCGTTGTACAATCTGCCGCGTGTTTTGGATAAGCCTAGTGGTAGGGATGCGAGGAGAAATCTCCGACGAATTATGCGAGAGCACCAATTGAGATATGTCAATGCGAAAGGCCCTGTGTAAGATCGATATTTGGAAGAGCCACAACCACAGCCCCGCAACCATTAATAGTATACACCTTTGCGGCAGCGGAAACAGCAGTTCAAAAGTAGTGAGCTGTGCCATGCCCATGGAGTCCACTTGTATGTCCCTGTGTGTGGAAATATCCGCGTGTGCAATTAACGCGAGGTTCAAGAAAGAATAATATAGGCTATTCGCATGTAAATATTTGACCGTAAATGATCGCACAAGAAAGCCGCTGCCGTCGGTCCCGAAACATTAAGATGGCAGTAGCGGACAACGTACAAAGTAAACTACATCTCAGTCGTCTTCGTCGAATTTGAACTTATCATCAAGAGCTGTTTATATTATTTCCTCCACCGACCCCAGGAGCCATCCGAGTCCTCTACAGTATTCAGGCTAACTTTCAGCAATAGTATCGATTTCTAATCCTTTCACAGAATTACTGCGAATATCATGATTAGCATGGAATCTCGAATTTTGATCATCACGAAGTACACATCCTGCGCCCCATCTTTGTAGAAGTACGGTGAATACCAAGAGTTTGACGCCTAATATGGGCTATTTCTACATTTTAGAGCCTTGCTAATTGATACTTTCCGGGGTGCTTAATATAGAAGAGACAAATCGTTAGGTTCGCAGAAAATCCGTGGTGACTTCGAATTTTCCCGGCAACGACTCTGCAGAATAGAACATGCCATTGATCAGAAATCTATTGTGTTTGGCTAATATGGTCGAATCGTTCATATTTTCGAAATCCGTTTGGGGCGACAACGTGTCATCATAATGGCTGATGTTCTTATCTGGCATAACATCGCGTACTTGAACGCGCTGGTCCACCTGTTTCATGAAACTAAGCAATTTTCTCTTCTACTGGGGACTCCTATCCCCTCACTAGCCCTTCCTCAAAACTCCTCCTGGAGACTTGAAGCATTGGTTTAGGCATCTGAAGCTTGAATTCTAACTCTTCAGATGTGGTAAGTGCCGGAGACGACGTGGAAGTGTTATGGGACTTTATATACTTCGTTAGTGAAAATTTTGGCTGAGTGGAGTGGTACTTAGGGCTTGAAAACCAACTTAGTCACTACGAACGTGAACGTGTCAGATTGAATATGAACGGTGATTGCAGCGATGATGATTTTGTCTTCTAGATCCTAGAGATCATTGTCTGGACATCGAGTTTAAATGGAGCTACTTGAGCGCCTGCCAATCATGCCTTTGCTTGCGGTTTGGAGCTCGAAAATGCACAAAAAAAAACGCCGAAATTAGGCTATCCCGTAGCCCTGACAGAATAACACCTTACTGCCTACTTGAACGTACCACGCACTTAGCATATGCGTTTTGTGTATTAATATTATTTAGAATTTCATGTAAAAACAATTTTTGCACTTAGGCCCTTTTTCCTGAAATTGTATCGCGACTGCGAACCACGAAGGCCATAGCAGGGTCTTCTTCGCCTTCCCCGATTCTGGAAGAAACGACGTCAAGGTGTAGTTCTTTGTTGAAAGCATCTCTTTCTTCACGGAAGAATTCGACATCCTGGAAAGATTCCATCCATTCGTTCTTCTTGAAAATGTTGCTCACAGGCGTGCCAGGAGCTGGGAAGAAGTAGTTGAGGACAATGAAGATTAGGAATGAGACAAGGAATCCAATCAGATAGTTCAAATAGTAAAGCTTGATAGCACCCATGGGTACGTAGATATTGTCGCCGACGGTCCCGACAAACCCTGGCATATTTGGAACAAGACCACAAAGATAGGCAACCAGAGCCCTCCAGTTGACGCCAAATCTGTTGCCGTACATGTAGATCGAGACATCTTTGTCGGCACAGTACAAGTGTTGCAAGTCCAACTTGCCCCGTCTGACAACGTAGTAATCGGCCACCATGACGGCACTAATGCAACTTAGGAAGATAGCATACGCGCCCAATGCCGTGGTAAACTTGCTCGAGCTGGACATCAAATTCCAAGGGCAAATGCATAACGCTAAACCAGCGCAAATGAAACCACCACGTCTAATATTGATGAATTTGGGCAGGAGTGCCGTCATGTCCGTACCAGCAGACAGGGAGTTTGCACTGATGTTGGTACCCAATTGCGCAACTGCGAAAACAAAAGAGATGAGAAACACACCAGCACGCTCACCCTTTGTCTGTCCATCACCCAAGAACCTGTCGAGAACGTCTAATGGAGACCAGTAGTTGACCTGGTAGACATTGTATGCCGCAGCAGTGACAATGATACCAATCAAGGACGTAATAGAAAAGAAAAATGGGATGGAGAATGCTTGAGAGAATGTAGCAGAATTCTTGGTCTTGGAAAAACGCGAGAAATCTGGTGCATTGACAATCAGTGTAGCAAAATTACCGACACAGGCCAAGATGCCTTGGATCCATGCCCACCCACGATCACTTGAAGTTAGTGGGGGTCCTTGCACAAGAGATTCCAGGGCAATATGGCCGTGGGACTTCACCAATGCCCAGATCAAAAAGCCGAAAGCTGCGAATGGAACCAAGCACGCCTTTACTGTAAACAAATGACGGATTTGATGTGGATGGACGTAAACAAATGGCAATTGGACGACCCAGAAAATAAAGAAGCACATGAATTGGTAAGTGGTGGCGTTGGGGCTGTTAATGTGGTCTGGTATACGATTTGGCAAATTGTAGCCAAAAATACTCTTGAGCATCAAAGACACGGGGGCATAAGCGATCCATGTTTGAACGGAATACCACACAATAGCCATAACCACACGGTTTAAAACGGGCCACAGTGAAAAGAAGATCCCAAACGAGGATCTAGCTACAATTGGGAATGATATGTGATAAACAGACCCGATCCTTGCAACCAGCACCACAAAAACAGCCACAATAGTGTAACCAATCCAAACTGTGAGCCACGTTTCCCACCAGCTGAGTCCCAGTTGCAATCCGGTTGCCGCAACTTGCCAGGTGTTGATGTTGAAACAATCAGCAATCCAAAAGTACACAAAGTTGAACCATGACCAAACACGACGCTCCGCCTCTACGGGCTTTAAGTCATGGTTGAAAAGGAAGGTCTCTTTAACAGTTTCGTGATGAGCTGTCTTATGAACTTCGAGGACCTCGAGCAGGCGCTTCCAAAAGCCCTTTTCTTGACCTATCTCTTCGTGAGAACCATAGGAATTAGAGTCCGTGACGTTTACCTTGTCCAGACGTTTTTCGTCACTAGACATTGTGGGCTGTGAAGAAATGGTATTTCAGATCAATGAAGGACTTAGGGTTACACGAAGACCAGAGTACCGAAGATTGAGAATCGCTCTTCGGTTAAGTACGTTGGCGCTTTTGTGATGGCCCTAGGGAACCCCATTATCATGCTTAGCATGATAAGAGATGCCTTGCAAATCAGGCTTCTCATATCTATTGGTTCCGGGTATTTTCTACTAATCAGTAGAAATTAAAAAATAATTTCCCGATGACCCGGGCCACCATCTAGGAGAGAGCAGATGATGTGCATAACTCGTTTATTTCCCAGCATTTTGCCTTTCTTATCTGGGAAAAACGGCGCGGGAGCATGAGCAGGGTCGAAATTTCTCAATGGGGGGGAGTAGAGGCATTCTTCAAGGAGGACCACCCTCCGTTAGCAACGAGAAAATTAGTCGTGACTTGCCCGCCAATCTCGTAACAGTTTAGAAAGGTGCCACTGATTTGACGCCTTACTGCGATAAGGAAAGCTCGGTCATCTGCGCGTCCACATGAAAAATTGATGGCTACTTAGGGTATAGGCCCTGCAAATCGTACGATTATCATGATCATTTGCCATGATGAGCTGGGCCGGGATTGAGCCGCTTCAAGGGTAAATGGATCTTGAGTGTTGCCACACGCCATTACAGTGTTCTATGGACAGTCTTTTCAACGTCTCGAAGTAAATAGCACATATTGTGATCAAAAGGCTCTCAGTCGTCTGCAGGCCACGACCTAGACGAAGCGTAAATATTTCGAAGTGGGGAAGTAAGCTGCGGACGCTGAACAGAATCACAGCTATAAGTACTTATCACTAGGGGTGTCATGTCTAATGGGCCACCATTGTGGCGAACTTTTCAGCAGCGCCATAAGTTTAAGCGGGTACCCATGGGTCGACGTGATCTCATAAAATTTAGGTGGTCCGCTGTATTGATATTGTCTTTTCCATACCAGCTAGATTTATCAAAGCTCTCATAATGGTTTGCCTGTAAATTTATCCGAAGCTAGTAATACGTAGCCTTGAAAGCGCATTCAGGTGATGACTTGAAATGTGACAACCAGTAGAGAGTCCATTGAACCAACAAATCCTAACTACTCAACAACTTGGAACCGAGCTTTGTTGATATGCGCTTTGGTCTCAAGCACGCAACCCACCTGTTGTGTAAACACATGAGACCCCCCTCTACATGTTTACAGTTTCTTGCCGACATTCTTCAACCACGCTGAATCATGCTTTCCATTGAAGCGTGTGCAACAAAGCGAGAGCTGTTGAATAAAGCTCTATGTGGAACTGTTTCAATAGCTGAAGCTGTCTCCTAACTGGTAGAGCGTCAAACTCAGGGTTTAAGCGCCCAGCTTTAAGTAAATTTCCAAGAGATTACTCAACTCTTGGGACACATCATTTTTGACGCGCGCTCGTGACTTCACATAGTTAATTAAGAAGTATAATGAATTCAGTGACTCTGTCCAAGAACCATCACCCATCGACGTTCGTTGAGCCAGAATGACACCAAGAATAGTCGTGTTGATATCAGGATCGGGATCAAATTTGCAAGCGCTGATAGATGCTAGGAGTAGAAATGAGCTTCCTGGCGAAATAGTCAAGGTGGTCTCTTCGAGCAAGAAAGCGTACGGTCTAGAAAGAGCCGCTCAAAACGGTATTCCCACCCATGTCCATTCGTTATACACATATACTAAAGCTTTGGGGAAAGAAGACAGAACAGGCAGGACCGAAGCGAGACGAAAATTTGAAATTGACCTGGCGTCTGTCATCAATAAGGATAAGCCAGATCTGATAGTGTGTGCTGGCTGGCTTTTAATACTAGGTCCTGACTTTTTGAAAGAGATAGATCAAGTTCCTATCATTAATCTACATCCAGCGCTACCTGGTGCGTTTGATGGGACTACTCATGCCATTGAAATGGCCTGGCAAAAGTGCCAGGACGAGCAAAAACCGCTGACTGCCGGGTGTATGGTGCACTACGTCATCCAAGAGGTGGACCAGGGAAAGCCTGTAGTGATCAAGAAACTGGAAATCTTGCCCGGTCAAGAAACGTTGGAACAATACGAGCAAAGACTGCATGCACAGGAACATGTGGCCATTGTTGAAGCGGTGCAGCAAATCCTCGGTCCTCAGTCGTAAGGCAGAAACCACTCGGCGAGTGCTGTTCCTGTCTTGTTAATGCATCAAGTGTTAAAGTAGTGTAAATGATATAGTATATGTGAGTTTCAAGCCTCCAACTCGATGTCTACGGTCTCCTCTTCAACTTGACATATATCGAGCACGCGTTCGCTCAAAAACGCGGTGGTTCCCCTGGCGAACTTGTAGCTTCTTTGTTTGGCTGCTCTTTCATTGGGAGTTCTATGGTTTCTTAGGTACTGCGCGTCTTTCCCTATTTCCATCACACACAGATCCACGTTGGAACCGGAGCCCAAATCATTCCATATACCGGCCTCGATTGCATCCGAGGCTAGATCCATTGCCTCCTCACGAGTTAATTCTTGTTTCCAATTGGCCTCCAATACCGCCATCGCTGCCAGCGATCCGGACCCCAGACTTTGGTAGAACCCTACGTCGGTGGATCCGTGTGCTTGTATGGAAAACAAATGGGCACCCGTGGGATCGACACCAGCCACAATCAAGTACGCGCCGACATGGCCTTGGTATTTGAACAGATGCTGCTTCAACATTTGCAATGCGGAAACTACCCGAGGCTCTCGTGAAGAGTAAAGAGAGTGCAGTTCCAGGTTAGACCCGATCAGTCTTGTTACCTCTTCTGTGTCGGCCGCGGTACCGGCTCCCGCACACCAAATCCGTGGGGCCATCCTATGCAGTTTTGCACAATTTTTGTTGGCTACAATTGGGCCGGTTGTGGATCTGGTATCGGCTGCAATGACCACCCCTCCATTGAACTTAACTCCCACAATTGTAGTACCTGTGGAAGTAGCCTGCGGCGTGGTTTTAGAGCGCTCTGCGAGGAACTGGTTCCTCTGATAGTTATCAAACGACAGGCCGGCCATCTTGTTGAATTTCGTCGTGTTACTCTACGTCAATCCACAGCTCTCTAAAGGTGGCAAATGTGTAACCTCGAATTCAAGCGAATCTTAATCCACGTCTCGTTCAAAACGATGCGTGCATTTTACGTTAACTTTAAGGCGACACACAAGCCTACGTTGGCGAGGCGTACTATTAAAGTATGGATGGTTACCCCACAGTCAGATATTTAACTACTTTTCTGGAAACGGAACCTGTGTTTAATTTTGCTTTTTTGCGGAATGCGTCTTTTAAACCCTTTTAACGCACGGTTTGCCATTTTTATAACCACGTCGTAAGTTTTCGGCTGGGGCACTCCCAACATGCCTCTGTTGGATTTCCAAGTTTTATTTTCAACCCTACCCCGGCTCAAAAATAGTCTTAAAGTTTTGATTTTGTCATTTTCGCCATTCGATGATATATCAATGGCCTTATAGAAGTGCAATATTTATTATAGGTATAATATGTAATATGTAAAAGCTTAAATCGATACGATCACCTTTCTTGAGACAAGTCGACTCAATAGCAACTAAATCAGCCTATCACGTATCCTGTTAAATGACCCAGGATGTTTCTCTGATTGAGCCTGCCAAAGTGCGGACTTTGGTGGTACCGGTAGGAGAATGGACTCGATCCCGTTTCATGGAGAAGGTTGGCGAGCTTCAGGAGCGCTTTGAGGCTCGACTGGTCGATATAACACCACTAGAGGATCCCAATTTCAATCCACAGGGGTTTCCTCAGGGGAGGCTTCTGTTTGATTTCCACACAACTCTGAGTAACGAAGAACAAGCGTTTTTTCTGCACGATTTTGAACTGTACAGGAAGACATTCGTACTCATTGGGCTCGTCAACAAGGAACTTCGGGCTCCACAAGAGGCACTCGAGCTGCTGCAAAAGAAATTTCCTGATTCTATTTCCCACAACCTTGTTTATTTCGAGGACTTACCGGTTGACGACTCCAAAAACATACATTGTGCATTTAACTCGAGCTTGGAGACGATCATCTGTGATATCGGGAGGAATTTCCTGGAAGCACTGGGCCTTTACTACGCTTCGTACAAACATGTGACGCTGCGGTCTCCGGGCGCCATGGGAGGCGCTTCGATCTCAAAGACTGCATTGATGCGTCAACCACAATTGACCACAACCTCTTCATCATCTTCGAGAATTTTATCAAATTCTCTAGACACCAATACGGGCTCATCACTAAAGCGAAGTACGTCGTTCAAGTCGTTAGGACTCAATTCTGGCTCTTCTGACCAAATGAAAGCCAAAGCTCGCCAATATAAGATTTTCGGCAATTTCAAGTTACTGGCTGGTAGATACATGGACGCCATGCAAAACTTTGCCGAAGCAGCCTCTACACTACACAAATTTCATGATCACATTTGGCTGGGTAGCGCCTTAGAGGGACTTGCAATTTCCATGCTTTTGCTAACTTATCTGCGTGTCCCCTTTCAGGTACCTCCCTTCGTTTCTGCCATTTGTCCTCTCAAAGAGTTTGAAGCAAATAGCTCTCAAACAGGGAGTGCACCGCGGAGCAGCATGGCTTCCGCAAGTGTCCAATCGCCAAGGAACTCGATGAGTTCAATTTCCTCAAAAATTGCTGTTATAGAGTCCCAAAATGTGGCCTTGCCACTACTGATAAAATGCATTAGCGAAAAAGTCTTGCATTATTACGAAGTAAGTTTATCTCACAATACCGAATTCGCCCCACAAATTGTGTATTGTGAACACATATTACGCGTTGCCCGGTTTATGTCATACTGTCATTCTCATTCAGAACTTGAGAAGGATCTTTTAAAAAACGGAGCCAACTACCAGCCGGTCGCCTCGGAATTGAACTTGGGTGGGAGTTCACTGAAAAACTATTTTTCAAAGTGGGAAATATGTCACTATACCAATCGTCTATTTGAACTGCAGCTCAAGCAGATGGACCTTGGCTCTCAAATAAAGGTTTACACTTCCCTAGCACTTATTTACAGGGATTTGAACTTTGAGCGAAAACAAGCTTTTATTTCCAGGATTCTTCTTGTGAGCTTACTGCCACGCCACGCATCTGAGTCCTTATTAATACACGGTGATTTGCACAACAACAAAGTTGAATGCTTACTTGAGGCTTATGGTGTTAATCGGAGTCCTGAAAAATCTATCGACGATGCTGCGAGATGTTCTTGGGTGATTCTCCAGAAGAATGTTTTGATGCTGGCTATTAACATGGCTTCTAAGGCTAAAGACGGACAGAAAGTTTGTGAATATTCATTGCTACTCTTGCAAAAATACTCTCATGCTCTCACGCAACATGAGCAAAAGACGATACTTCAAAATAATATTTTGGCCTTTTCAGCTACTACAAAAGATATAGCGTATTGGGACCCATTTGTATTAAGGAAGCTCTATATTGTCCAACTTGAGAATCACAAAGTTGTTCCGCAGAAAAAGCTCATTAGTAATGGTAAGGATCAAGAAATTACCCAGCATAATTCCCAGGTTTTCAATCCTTTCCGAAACTATGGAGTGCGTGATACAGCGTCAAAGCCAAAATCGGCAACAGCTGCATCTAGTTTTTTACTGGGAGAGACGGCGGAAATGGTGTTAGGCTTCCAAAATCCTTTCAAGTTTGATTTGATTGTGACCCATCTTTCGTTTGAGGAATGTGACAAGCAGTATGTCGATTTTTTGAGCAGTAGCGTGAGACGAGAACTACCTTTCACCGTAAAGCCCAATTCTTTGGCATCCATTCACCTGCCTGTCTCTTTCAGCAAAGAAGTCAGCACTAAGCATGTTATCCAACGCCTAAATATTGGAGTTTTTGGCCTTGAGCCGACGCCATTCAATATAGTTACGGCAGAAAGAATGCGAAACGAAAGTTCAGAAGAAAGTGGTAGGGGTAAGTATGGAACCTTTGAGTTCAGAGTTATTCGAGAACAACCGGATTTGGAGTTTGTTGGTAGTACTTTTAACGATAATTGCCAAATGATGTTAGAAGGCACCAAAGAAACGTTTAAAATTGTTTTAAGGAACCAGTCTCTTAGCCAATCTGCCAATTACTTGCATTTTAGTCACACAACTAATATTGAAACCAACCTAAGTGTGGATTACTGGAAGAAGTTACCACCGGACGATCTTTATGACGTGGAAAAGCAGCTAATATGGCTGAAACAAGACTGCTTGAAGATATGTGACATCCCTGATGAAATCGCTGCGAATTCTAGTATAGAGCTAACCGTTGATCTTGATATAACACAGGCTCCATTTGATTTCAAGAACTTCGATATCATTATCGAATATGGGTTTAGACCAGCCCATGACGACCATTTTGCCTTCACCAAAACACTTACCATACCTTTCAACATAACCTTGAAAAGGAGTTTGGAGGTTTCCAGTCTAGAGGTGATTCCATTGCCTGAGCCGTTTCCGGCTGGTGATAACAGCATACTACATGCTTCTGATACAGAAAAGCTTAACTTTAATAAAGGTGCTCTTCTACTGTTGGACATTCGCAATTCGTGGGATGAAAGTGCTACCGTGCGCTTATGCTGTGATAAATTCTCTAGCAATCCACAAACGTTAACTGCTCAGAGTACCAAGAGATTTGTTGTTCCTATAGAAAAGCTGGATGCATCCTTTTCGTGGAGCTCCAAAGAAATACCGAAGCTCGTAGGGGGACGCCAGTTTGTCAGTAGCGGAATGACTCGAGATCAAGTAGTTGCTATGCGAAGAAATTTTTGGTGTCGCGAAATACTCCTTCAGTTCCTGAAATGCGAGTGGAAATTTCACGATGTACGTGCCACCCATGGCGAAGTGTGCTTTCGTCAACATCTCGATAAGGTCGACGCTCGAACCGTGGACATACTGTGCCAGCAGCGAGATGCTCCGTATCACGTGCAAATCTCTTCTCCTCAAGCTACAATAAGAATGGGCGAAACACTGAAGCTTACGGCGTGCGTCACAGCCAATACGCATCATCCAAAGTACGCTGAAGGAATGGTTCAGCTAGATTTCTTACTCTACAACCGTCACACGGGACTAGCGTTGCCAAAATCTAATACCAGATTACTATACAATGGTCAGCTTTCTCATCTTGTGGACCCCACTACAGGTATTGCAGTCAATCTGGACATTCTGCCCATTGATACAGGAGAGTTTGAGGTAGGATGTTGTGTTGACGAGACTCATTTTAATGATGAGCCTGTATATTTTCGTGTTGAACGATCTCATTAAGATCTATGTTCTTAAGTGGATCAAATTTTATTTGCACGCTATGTTCGTGATTCCCTCGATGTTCTGGTCAAAGATCGCACGGCCAAGCAAGATAGTTTCGCCCTATTAAGCCAATTACTGCAAGATAGAATGGGCAAAGGTGCAGCAAAGTATGGGATGAAAAGTGGTATTTTACCAGAGGCCCGTGCAATTTTGAAGAATCCTACCGTTAGGCAAACAGATGTCCTACAAAAACTTAAAGCTCCAAAAGCAAAAGGTACAGATGGTGTAGGTTTTGCAAAGAACATCGACCACCCCAGAGGCTCTCATAGGTTTCCTCCACAAACTAAGTTTGTCGATGTGGAGAAACTCATTGCTTCTACCGTTCCAGAGCCGCAACAGCCGAAAGTTCCAAAAACATCACAACAGGAGGCTAAACAGAATAAGGCACAAATACGTAGATCGTACTTGTCAGACTCTTTCAGGAAGGAGGAACAGCGTGTGCTGAGGCAAGCAGAGCTCTTGAAAGAGAAGGAGGCTCGTTTGCATGAAGAAAAGCAACTAGAGCTAGCAACGCTGAACCAGAGTCGCTCCAGTGACCTCACAGTTCCAACTTTACACAACCTGTTATCGGGTCCGCTAATTCGCCCAAGAACTCCTGAAGAACAGGAGATATTGCAAATGAAGCGCAAGCAGAACCGCGACGTTTTACAGCTAAAGGCCAAAGAGCGCAGGCTAGATAATTTGCTAAAATTGTACCATGTCACCGACGAGTTCATCGTTACGGAGGGCCAACTCATGAAAAAAATTGAAGAAGCTTTTGCCAACGAGTCGTCGGAAGCTCTCAGAACTAAGCTCAGCGTTGGAACGGCGAGACCAAGGACCAAAAACGAAAAGGCTCTCGGAGACGCATTATTTGGGTCTCTTGGCGGTGGCAACTTCGTGGGACTACCATCAATCAAGGATTATGTCTCAGGTGAGATGAATACCTTTGCTAGAGATGTGGAAAGAAAGAATCAAGCTCTTCAGGAGCAAAGAAAAACGAACATGGACACTATCTTATAGAAAATTATCAAGGTGTTTATCATGGTACATGTAAAAGTCCTGTATATAGTAAATTGACGATGCCTGCTTCTATAAGTGGCCACAGCGCAGGTGAACTGAGATCATATGCACCTATGATAATGCGGCCATGCGCCCCCCCCCCCCCAAGAGAATTGCTTCACAGGTACAATTATTTTAGAAACCTCTTTGCTACTAAATGCATTGCTAGCAAACATGCTGCGTCTGGTTGCCTAATATTTCCCAATTATTCAGATGCTGGCGTAATCAAGGTGATATTGTCTCCCTTCAATAAAATCCTACCCAGCTTCAAAGCCTCCCCTGGCAGCTCAGAGCCAGTTTTCAAATCAATGGGAACTTCCAATGCATCATCGATGACCACATTCATGAACTCGTCAAATCCGCTGATCTTCCCTCGTATTCTCATATGTACTTGTTCAAAAAGCCATATATTAACCAGCGTTTGCTGCTGAAGGAAGTTGAATATACAATTGATTGGTGGTACTGTAACTTTGGAAGCTGATGAAGACATTTGCTATCAAATAATGGAGGTAGATCGACGGTGAAAGCGGTGCCCATGCTGCTTAATTCTTGTACAATTCATAAAGCCGAGGTTATTTTATAACGCATCTAATAACAAGCACTACACACGGCCCGGTCAGGTACCATTCGATATACACAACCTGCGACGCTCTACAAGGCTCAGCGTACTAGCCCTCGCTGTAGCGAGACGAAAAGCTCTTTATGGCATGTTGTATTTCACATGAGAGCTTACCATTAGTCGAATAACTTGGACCATCCATACTGTATGAAGCAAAAATTAGTTCAAGATATAAGTTTACACCATACCGATAATGATTCTACCATTAACAATAGTAACCCAATGCATGAACCTAGCAATGGTAATTATCTTGCTAAAGAGGTTGTTCGATTGTCGTCAGACATCGTAAAGAATCTTCTGGTTATGATTAGGGATCTAGAAGTATGAAGTGACTTTTTAGTTCTCTCTCCATGGCTTACAATATTCGTTTATATCTGGCACATGTCGCCGGTACTTACACAAACTTTTGCAGGAATAATGTGTGTGGAATAAGGCTTATCTAACCCAACAACCCTACCTAACAATAAATGGCTGGGGTTTTGAATGGCCGGAAGCGCTCAGCGTACCATTTCCATCCAATCACTACTTCTGTGGATCGCTTTTGGTCGATTATTCACCTGGCACACTATTGTTTTACTGGCGTGGTCAACATCACTTCGTGCCTTTCTGACACTACTCTAATGTTTGTCATGATTAGATCTGACTTTTCGTATACATGATAAATTTATCAAGTCGCGTCTATATTACCCCACCCATTACCAGCTATCACCGAACAAAACGAGTCCATCAGCTCTAGTTATATTTTGAATCCCGTCCGGAAGTTTAACCCCAAGGTCGTTGAAACGACATCTCAACCAGAAATTGACATTACCGTGTCACCTTGGGATTTATTACCTTGAGATTTACGACCTTGATACTACAGTGTGTACGATTTAGCAGCCCAGCAGTATTTAAGCAGTGATAGATCACTTCCCTCAGATAGTCCAAACGGGCGTTTACCAAACCGTTTTTTATACCCTGACATTTACCGTTAGTGGTGATAAACAAAGTTTCGTTAAGACGATTCCATTTCAAAATGTATGGCGGATCTGGTACAGTTGGGGCGATTCTCGTCAAACAATAATTCATGCCAAGCCTATCCCAATGTCAGATACAATCAATGACTTGAAGTCGGCACTGCAGTGTACAACATCAATCTCAGATCGTGAAACAAAAAAACAAGCTCTGCAGTACTTGGAAAAATTCCAAAAGGCACCAGAAGCTTGGTTAGTTTGCCATAGCTTGCTGAGCGCAGGAGAGGACCAGTATGGGCTAGAGTTACTTGTATTTGCGGCTCAAACATTGAGAAATAAAGTAACGTACGATCTAGCGCAGTTAGATGGTGGAATAGGCGATTTCAAGACATCTCTTTTGGACCTTATTGTCAAGCATTCTCAAAAGTTGATTGTCACGCAGCTATGCATTGCCCTGGCAAGACTAGCGATACAGCATTTGGAATGGAGAAATCCCATTTCAGAGATCATAGAGAGTTTGAATCAATTTCCCCATAAATTGGTAGAATTCTTGAAGATTTTACCCGAAGAGACACTCGATATCAAGTCAACGCCGCTAAGCGAAGACGAGTTTCAGTCCAGAACACATGAGTTGATAGATCAGATTGCCGAAAATGTGATGGGGTACTTGGTTAGTCTTATAGACACTCTGAACACCCCGTCAGCGATGGTTACGGTGTCACAATTGCTAAGGTGCATTAACTCGTGGGCTTATGAAGTACCAATACACCAATTAATTAGCATTAACAGCCTCATCTCTCTTGTATTTCACGTTTTGAACTCTGCTCATGATAGCGACACTGAGACTTTTGACGTGGCAGTGGAATGCTTGTGTACAATCGTTAAGGAAACACGAGACGTGGCTGACGAGAGTGTAATCGCAGCACTTTATGAACAACTGATGGCAGTGCAGAGTAACATTTGCCCCATGGACCGCATTTCTGATCTGGAAGAGTATGAAGATATCATGGACGGCCTTACGAGATTGTTTGCAGAAGCGGGTGAAGCGTGGTGTGTTTTTATTGCAAAGAACCCCCATGTATTCAAGCCTTTGGTGACAGGACTTTTGTTTCTTACGTGCAAGAATACTGACCTTGACGTCGTCAAGTATGCGTTTCCATTCTGGTTCAATCTAAAGCAAATGTTAGTGCTACCTCGTTTTAAAGATCAAAGGTCCGCTTACCAAGATATATTCACAGAGCTAATTGATGGTATCATCGCGCATCTACGTTATCCGTACGGAAACTTTCTTAATAACGAAGAACAGGATAAGTTCAAGGAGTTCCGCTACGACATGGGGGGTGTCTTGAAAGATTGTACCGCAGTCGTGGGTTCATCAAAGGCCCTCGGTCGACCATATGAAAAGATTATAAGCGCACTGAACAAGCCTGATCCGCTAACGCAGTGGCAAGACTTAGAAGCTCCTCTGTTCTCCTTGAGAACTATGGCACAAGAGGTTTCTAAGAGTGAACACGTCATGCTACCCCAGCTTTTTCAAATTTTGTGTAATTTGCCTGAGCATCCTAAAATAAGGTATGCGACCACCTTAGTACTTGGAAGGTACACCGAATGGTCGGCAAACCACCCAGAATACCTCGAGATGGAACTCAGTTATATTTTCAGTGGCTTTCAACATGCCAATGGTGATGTTGATATCTTAACAGCATCCTCACACGCCCTGATGTACTTTTGTCAGGACTGTAGCTCGTTGTTAAGTGATTTTGTTGAGCAACTAATAGACTTTTACTGGAAAATCGAATCTATTGTGGAGACGCAATCCTTATTTGAGGTGTGCCAAGGGCTAAGCTGCGTGATTAATCGTCAGCCAGACGACCGCGTAGGACCAACGTTGGAACACTTCCTCAATCCGCATTTACAAAAACTAGCCTCTTCAATAAGCAGATGGAAAGAGGGTTCAACCAATAATTCTGTTGCGGCAGAAGTTTGCGATAATATTGATTTGATTTTTGCCATATTTGAGGAGCTGAGACCACGGTTCGAAACACCCGAGCTGGGTAAGGAGCCTCTTGAAACCTACATATGTGCTATTTGGGATGCCTTACATGGATTACTGGTGAATGAAAAGGCTATGACTAACTATGCTATAGCAGAAATTGCGATGAAATGGGTTCGTAAGGTCTTTTTAAATTTTCACACATTCATTGGTTCTATTTTACCTTCAGTTGCTAATTTTCTAACGGAGGGTTACGCCAAAACTGGGTTTGGCGTCTACCTGTGGTGCTCTGGGTCTCTCATTGCAGTTTTTGGTGATGATGAGTCGTTCCCAGTTGACCCACATACCAAAGAGGCAGTTTGGCAATTTGCTTGTGCACAATGCGTCACATTCATGGGTACCTTTAGTAAATTGACTGATTCGAATCTGGAAGAGTACCAAGAATCAATACAGGACTTCTTCCTAATGATGACCGATGTGGTGATGTTTTTTCCAGACAGATTCCTGACATCTGAAGCATTGCTAGGACCCGTTGTTACTTTAGGACTTACATTCGTGACCAAGCTACCGAATTACGATGCCTACATTACAATCATACGGTTTTTGGATGACGTGTTGTCGTGGGGTTTTGAAACGCCTCCAATATCAACTGCGGCATTGGATATCGTTCCCGAGGAATGGAAAGAAATGGTTCTGCGTGATGTTATTCGGTCACAAGGATCCCAACTGGTTTACGCGATTATGCTGGGGTTAGTTACAACGTTTAGCAACGACTCTCACCCGGATGCGATTGGCTGCGTAATGAAGTGCTTGAAACTGTGCTTGAAATGTTCTGGCGGCAATACCACAGTTGTGCTAGAATGGCTCAGTAATGCTATGAATGGTATCGGTCAAGTTACCGATAAAGAACGCGCAAACCTCTTGACCATTGTTGGAAATGGGTTGCCACAAAAAGACATGAGGCGAGTAAGGAATGGTTTGAAAGATTTTGTCAGCTGGTATAGGAGAAAAAACATTTCACCTAGGTTGCATTCATAATAATTTGCATAATCTCCGATTCACAGTTATATGGGCAAAGATGATGGCACAACGTTGACGTTCTCAGCCAATGGTGAGATTTCGTTTGAGCATAGATTTACAAAGTAGTGGGAGTATAAAAGTGCCTAACGGCAAATAATTAATTGTTAGTGTCCTGCTGATGCTGCCGTTATACGTGCTGATGACTCAGTTTCTTTAGAACATCTGGGTAGGCCCTAAAGATTTCATCAAATCTTTGCGGATAAGAGACACGGAAAACCTCTGGGTCATTGCCCAGAGCCACAAAAAAGGTGGCAGTACCGGATCTTATAGTTTCGTTAGTTATACTGCAGATCTGAAGCGCAATCACAAACGAAAAGGCCATTAGTGGAACATTAAATCCGTGACCTGAGTTGTAACTAGGTGAAGTGAACCTCAAATATAAGTACGCAAACAAAGCGGCCAGGTAACTCGCCACAAGAGAAAAGAACCCCAGAGCGATGTTAATTAAATTATCGTTGATTAGAGCATCCATGCCCTTTTCTCTTAGCATGTACCAGGTTTCTTTGGCTGCTCTCAAGTAAGGTTTACCGTACAAGGCAATGAAACAGTACGCATAGTGGTTGAAATAACGGGCTAGCCATTCTAAAAATCCAATGATCCAATCAATGATAATGAAGGCACATTGTGCCCACTGGCTATCCGAAATGTTAGTAACTTGGCCGTTCCTCAATAACCTGAACACCTGCTTTGCAGTTTCTATCAAAGATACAATCAAGGACCCAAAACAGATTGAGCCGAACGACACGGTAAGTGCTCTCTTTAGCGACCCAAATGCTGGCCAACGAGGCATTCCTTGGTCCGATTTGGACATGTAGTACCAGCACCCGTATATACCCGAGACTGTGCAATGAATAACATTTCTGATGACCTCAGAGATGTAAAATCCACAAAAAAATACTAAAACAAGGATGCCGATAAGTTTAGAATTTGAACACGATCCTCCACCTGTGTTACAGCCTGCATTGCCGCTTTTAGGATCGTATTTGATGTAGGTTGCGACTATAACAGCGGAGAACAATACTCCAAAAGCGCTTGCAACAATCGACCCAAAAAATGAAATCAAGTAGGTCTGAGGGTGTTTTTTCATCACGTCCACAACGGTTTTTAAAATCGCCACACTCAAGGGAATCCGCGAGCGCATGCCCCAATAGCACCAAGCGGTAATCAAAGTAAAAATCAGGAATATGATACCTGCAGACCAGTACCGCATGGCAAGGTAGGCAATGGCAGTACCAAGCCCCGAAAGAATATTGAATATCATGCCACAGTAGATAAACCACTTGGGAGACGCCCGCATGAGGACGAGACCCAGTAGTGAAAAGACCAAGGCGATCACGCACGAGAAAACCAGCAAAATGGCGGAGTTCGTGTTCAATGTGCCGGTGTTTTGGCCGTTGTATATCCCCGAACCGGTGGCCGCATACGTGTTGGCCCACGACCTCAGAGTGATCGCCGCGATTGCGACAAACCCACAGACGGTGGCGAGAAAGAAAATCGTGAACGGCCAGTCATTGAGCCGAAACTTATTGTCGTTATCCGTGGGGAAACTTTCTTCAAACGAGCCTATTGGCGCCCCGTCTGACTTGGAGCTGAGGTTATAGTACTGGTCCTGTCGAAACTGGTAATCTTGCTGCTGGGGTTGCTGTTCTTGCTGTCCATGTGGATCTGTGGCCTGCCCCTGCCCATTGTTGGGTGCGTAGGATGGGGGTGGCTGCGCAGGCCTGCTATATTTCTCGGACATTTTCCCCCTACTAATCTACTATACTATATGATACCCTAGTTATTCAGTTCCACACGAGAACACTCACAATTAGTGAGCTTGCTGGCTTTTATTCAACTCGCTGGTGAGACGCAAAGATGTGGAGTGAAGGGACGAACTATTTGACCCTAAATTGAATAAATATATATATACACAAATATATGTTCTATGCATAGTTTGCTTCCAGCACCTGCGATGACATCAAATTAATTACGTGTGTTACCCGGCCGCGAATGGATGACAGGCTCTGGCGATCTTGCCTTGGGAGAATAAAAGAGAGGTGAAAGAAGCGTTCTGATACACCAATTAGTGTCTTTGAGTCCTTACGGTCGGCTGTAGAAGACAAGCGATCCAAAAGACGGCCAAAATGTTGAGAAATTGAGACTTTTAGGAGTTTCTCCTATTGGCGAGATTTTCTCGAGTGAAAGTGAGTATTTCGAGCCTGAATAGTACCGTCCTAGCATAGGAAATATCATGGTACTATAGAGTGTACCGTTTGGCGAATGCGCGACCCTCGGAGTGCCCGAGAGTAGGCGTGGTGATCACTATGTACAATAGTGTCGCTCAAGTGGCACGTGGGCAAATAGATCCTCTCCCAGGCGACCACGTGAGATGCAGATCGAATCCAGCAATCTGAATACCAGCAGGACCAATGCCCTCGAGGTACGAGCACTGGGTTTGACTGAAGACACGGGAAATGCTAGTACTATCGACTGGCGGAGATGTGGTACTGTTCGAAGAGCATCGTGTTGCATAATGGTAAGCACCAATTTAGTGTCAGTGTAGTACAGAATGATACGAGAAAACGTCAGTAAGACGAAAGTGTACACGGTGAATGATCGACCAATGGGATCCAGAAAGGCTGCGAGAATTTAAGCTTGTAGGATGGTTAGCCAGCTACTGACGGCGCTGACTCGCTTTAACGGGTATTCTGTATCTGAGTACTCTACAACAATCAATAGTGATCGAAGGTTAATCCACAATTGAAATCTCTTATTGTATAAAAAGTATATAGGCATAGATTGAGTATCGTGCTGCAATGCGCTGCTGACGTCCGACATTTACATCTACCAAACAAGTTCTGAGCCGTCGTAACTCAAGAACTTGCCGAAGTTCTTGGACTTAAGTTCTTGCAGGACATTTTTATTGATAGCAGAGGCGGACTGATCTGGGGTGATAAGTGGCAGAGTGTTGAGGAATTGCTCACGAACATCAGGGTCCAAGCCCTCTACGAACTCGTTACCCATGTCACTTCCAACCAAACCAGGGTGGACTAGGGCAAAACTGTATCCCTCTGGCGACAGCTCTTGCTGCAATTGTCTGAAAGCATAGTTGAGACCGGCCTTTGACAAACCGTAGCCTGAGGTAGAAAGAGGCATTACCGTACCCACAGATCCAACAA